>JBBMJY010000025.1:23480377-23502947 GCA_037833715.1 Toxotes lorentzi
GCAGCTAAATGTGTAGCTGTATGTGTGAGGAGTATAACTAGCTGTTGAAAACACTGCAAAAATATGTTTTTTTGTGACGTGAACAGATGAAACAGATTCAGCTTTGTGTGTCAACCCTTGTGTTCAGTTCCTTGATGTAAAATAGTTAGCTAGCAACTATACTTTGGATTGGGTGTTCTCTCCTAACTCTTCTAGACACTGACATCAGTAGTACAGGGAAAAATCTAGAGCAGAGGAGGGGGAGATCCAGATTTCTCTATCGTAGTGAGTTAGCACCGTGCAGAGCAGAGAGCTGTCGTCTATCATCCTCTGATGTCCAACAGCTCGCTGGCAAACTCTGTTCATGGTAAACACCTGTACACATAATAAAGCCCTGGTTTGTGTAAAGGCATAAACACATAAAATCATTAATGGTAGATGGACGGTGTGAGAGAGGTAAAGAGAGTACAACAAAAATGAACCTGTAACACAACTCCTGCATTAAACAACAGGCTGGCATCTAACAGAGAGAGAGAGGTTCAGAGGAGAGATTTTTTCCTTTAAAACAGGTGTGATGCATGCCACTGTCATTGTGCAATTCCCTGTTTGGCCATTCTGACATTAAGATGTGTGCTGATATGAGGAGGAGCAGATAAAGAGCTGCTGAATGGCTCTTTCTCTCTGCGTCCTGCTCACTCATGAATCTTTAATGGCACTGACAGATGCCTTTCAGCCCCCACAGGCAACGACAAATATGTATTAATCTGCATGAATAGAACATGAAGTTGGCCAACATCCAGACACACACGTTTTTAATTACTCGCAAATCAATTTCCTTTGGGGTGAGGGATGAGATGAGGGAGGGCACTGTGGAGAGGAGTTCAATTAAACTTAGCCAGCCACTAGCCACACTCTCTGTCCAGTCCCCATGCAGAGTGCTCACTGTTGACCTTTTGCAGCCCACCCCCTTTTTTTTTTTCATTTGTTCCTTTTCCCGCTTTGCCTCTTAGCTTCTGGTTGCTAGTGCTGGCTACAGAAAATACGAGTATAAAGTCCCAGTTCTGATTGTTTTACAGAGCCTACAACACAGTAATCCAAATAGGGAACTTGTGTGCACTTAGTTGAGGAATCCATTTGACCACACAACACTATGTACACCACAGATTCTGGATTATGTTTGGCATTAACTAGCTTACATCTAGCTCCACTGGCTCACTGTGCGTTGCAGCAGCAGTTTGATGATTCTATGGTTAAAAGTATTAAGAGCTCCCATGCTTGAATTATAAGCCCTAGTTATACAAATCTGGACTACGTATATTCGTATAAATAAATCTCCACTTTCAGCATGTTTTGGAGAAAGAAATACTGTATCAACACACAACACTCAGTCAAGCTCAGTTCTTATTATCATATGAAACACATAAACAACCCCATTCTGACCACTCACCATGATTATTGTCGGAAGTAACATGACCAGCTGATTCTAATAAGCACAGACATTTGATATGTATCAAATGTCTGTGCTTATTGTAGGCACAAGGTGATCACAAGCAGCAGAAGTCAGTCCACACAACGTGTCCCATTCTGACCTCTGGTGCGGACAGGAAGTTAAAAGACGAAATAACAGAGTATAGAATAACAACCTCCTTGTTGCTGAAATGCTTAAGGTCAGTAGAGTACAGTAGGTTCAGAAAAAGGATCTATGATTCTTTGTCATAATCTCTCTTTGTGCTGTAAGATGTTATCGAGATCCAAGCAACATGTGTAGCTGAGTAAACGATACTCTGAGTGAAGGTAATGTATTAATAATACTGTTGTAAGGCCGTATTTACTGCTATTTAAACCACAAACCTCATATAGTTCAGTGAGCAGTTGAATTACTGCTCTGTAATGAGCCATCATAGCCATTGTATTAAACCTCAAGGATTCTGATAAATTGTGACTGGATTTTTCCAGGCAAACCCAGACTGCAGCTATTTGTATAAAATGTTTTGTTTTGTTTTTTTTTTTTCATTTTCAAACAGCCCTGTGTATTTTGAAAAAGAAAAGGTGCAATACATCCATACTGGATCCTAATAAGAGTGTTTGAGAGGCAGATTAACAAAACTTAAAAGGTCATTTTTGGTCTGGGTTGAGACTTTTCTCAGATCATATTTCTGTGGAAATAGTTGAAGACATCACCTACAGAGGGCTGAATTCATAGAAATATTCACCTGCCCAAAAAAGTGATGACTATGGTCTCAACAGGGAAACTGGAAACTGGTCACGTATGTAAAGTCTGAGCTCTGAGAGTTTTTTTGTGAATGGTTTGATTAGTTTATCTCAGTTCAGGTTATTGTTATGCTTTCATTCAGTCTTTATTTAGTCAGTTTAAACAACATGTCTTTAAGTTCTGCAAAGATTCCTGCAATCTCTGATTTCTGATTGCAGGAAACATTAACATTAACATGACTCTGATATCTCATAGACACAGTCCACTGAGCAGTGCTGAGTGGGACAAATGCTTTTAATGACCTCCAGTGTCACCCTCAGGACAAAGTTTAGGGTTTTGTACTCTTTAGGCTCTAGGAATAGATAATTCATTGGTATTCGATTGTTGATTAATTGTTGTGCTGAACACCTTCATATGGTGAGATGTAATAAACTTTGGTGTGGTTCAGTTTTGTTTTAGGTCTGGGCTGGAGAGTGAATCAGTGCAGACTGGAAGATGCATTACATGCAGGTACAGAAACATTTTCTGGTGCACCCATGTGTAAAGTAGGTGACACGCGTCACAGACTGCAGAAATACAGAAAGCTGCCTTTGTGTGCTTTCACGCCGGCCCACAGTCACCAGAAGCAGAATGGCATTACCATGACAACGAGTTGTCACTGTTCAGTGACGTGCAAACTTCATTTCCAGAGACTGAAACAAGATGTTAGTAAAGTTAGCAAGGAGAAGGAAAGTTAAAGAAGATAGAGACTGAAGAGAGGAATGAACAGAGAGGTTTGTATCAACCTGACTCAGCCTGCATGCTCATAGGGTGCCGTCCTGTTGAGTGGGTGTGTTTTAGCTGAAGGATAAGTATGTAGATAGCAAAGCCAACAGTGATTTTATCAGAAGTACTCTTGTGTATCCAAAGTGTGATGCGACCTTGTGAAGTGCTTTTAAAGATGTACATCTTCACTAGAAACCACTGAGATTGAAGGTAGGAAGGACTTTTCACTGAATAGGCTGGCAACAAGAGAAGGGTTTTGTTTTTTTGGACAATTTGCACAACATATATATATATGTGTATATATGTGTATATATATATATATATATATATATATATATATATATATATATATTTAATTTCTTTGTGTCGTTCTCCAGACATCTGACCTTATGTAATAAAATGTAAAACATTTCAATTCTTCTTTGTCTTTAGGGCTGTGACTGCTCTCTGACCCTGCTGACCTCAATTTGAGTTTGCTGAATAACTTCATTACTGAATTTTTGAAATTATTATTATTATTTTAAATTCTAACAGGTACATTTACTAAGTATGACAAATTTTTAACCAAAATTAGCTTTTAAAAAATAATAATAATAATAAAAAAAAAAAAATATATATATATATATATATATATAGTTTTTTTTTTCCCACTTCAGTTTTGGGGCCTGAAGTGAGTCTGATGCAATAGAATAACCTTCAGCCACTATCCTGTATCATTCAGGTCATATCATCATTGTGAACAAATATGCTTTATAAATGCTGAGGAAGATTAACTGCAGTTTGGAGCAAAGGACAGAAGCTCCTTCTGTCAAATGAAGACTTTGGCAAGGCTAGAGGAAAAAGGGGTTGGGGGGGCGGGGGGTGGGGGTCCACTTACAGATAAGATTCATTCTTCTACATGGAAAATAAAAGAGGGAATGACAAGACTAGGAACTTTTTTTTTCTTTTCTGCCCAATAATCAGACTCAGGGAGGAGGAGAAAAATGGGAGGAGTGTGACACAGTGTTGTCTTTCTCCCTCTGCAAGGGCATTTCATTATGTTCTCAATTATTCAGAGGGGGTCTTTTGTGAGAACACCCCCGGTGGAAGGAGCAGCTGCTGAATCCAAGTCACCTCAGTAATCCTTAAACTCATCCTCCCTTCTTCACCTTCCAAAATCCCTGCTTCACACTGACCTTCAGCTTCCTCCAAAACACACACACAGTTCCCTTCAATTGCTGTGTGCTCTGCGGCTCACTGGGTGCATGCATGTGCACCATGCACTTTCTGTGTGTGTGTGTGTGTGTAAGTACGTCCTTAATCAACTTCCTGAAAGTCACCTTTGCCTCCTATTTGGAGCAGTGGGACGGCATATCCTGTTACAGCTCCAGTTTCTGGAGCTCTGAAATTATCAATAGCTGCCACTAACCTCCAAACCCCACCACTGAAACACACATGCATACACCCACAGCACTCTTACAGATAACGTTACTGCAGAATTATTGATTGACAAATGTGTGTGTGTGTGTGTGTGGCTGTACAGTGTGAGGACCAGTTGGAATTTTAAACCACTGAAGTGAGGACATTTTGCCTGGTCCGATCTTTCTGACACACCTTCAAATGGCTGTTTGAGGGTTAGGATTTGGTTGTTTTAGGGTTAGGCATTCAGTTGTGATGGTTAAGGTTAGGGTGGGGGGCTAGGGAATGCACTATGTCTGGGAGTGTCCTCACAAAGATAGCTGTACAACATGGGTGTGTGTGCGTGTGATGAGAAGAAAGGACAGCTGAAGTATGATGCTGATGCTGACTAACTGTTGTGGCAAAAAGCAGGAAAATGTAAAGAGAGGTGGAGATGAGGAAAATCATCACCAAAACATGAAATGCAGGCAGAAACGGGCTGACTGGTTCACATAAAGCTGTACAGCTGAATGAAGGATAAGGCAAGTGCTGACACCCAGAGGACAGAAGCAGTTAACTGCATGGTGGAGATAACAGGCGGTGAAAGGAGAGAGCAGGAGGGGGGAGGACAGAGAGAGATGAAGGGAGACCGGAACAGAAAGAGGGGAAAAAAATGTTAGATCAGATAAGAAGAGAGGGGAAAATGAAAAGAAGGGAAGAAAAATGGAGGCTCACGCCAAAGTGAACATAATGTTATGATTTCACATCAATGAAAATGCTCACAGATTCCTCATAAAAGAGAGAATTAGGTTTTGTGATTTATTTTTTATTTATTTTTATTTCCACTGCAGCCCAAGATAATTCACTACGTGATATTTCTTGAAGAAAATACGCTGTTGAATTCATGAAACTGATATTCTGCTGTGACTGTACCTGCAGTGAGAAACACATTGCCAATTTCTATATTGTAACACAAATACCTATTGTGTGTATTATACCTATTAATATGTATCAATAAAACCTTTCTATTTTCCATTTTAAGTGTGTTTCCGACAGGTCTAATGTTCCCTGCAGGTTCTATTCTGTTTTCCAGATAAAAAAAAGATGGATAAATAAAAAGAAGGCACCTCAAAATAACTGCATCCCATCCATCAGTCTCTTTCAGTAAAGCTGGAAGCTTAACCTGTGGGTGAACCCACCACAGAGCACCCAGCACCCAGTCAACTCCCCTGCCAGGTCATTGGTGACATTAAGCGAGCAGTTACCTGCTTAATGCCACCGTTGTGTCTCTGGATCTATCATCTGTTACACCTGATTGACGTTCAGTTTGATGGAGGAGATAATTTCATACTCTTATTTCTTAAACCTAGGGATGGGAATAGATAAGATTGTATTGACACAAATTCCATTATCAGATTTGCATATCAGTCTGATTCTTTATCCATTCCCTTAACGAGCTTGAACACAGCGTAGAAGCAGAGTAGAATGAAGGCATGAATGTGACTCGGATGTGAATGAAATGAGAGAATATTTGTTCAGCATTTGTTTTCATTTACTTCTTAGTCAAAGGAAAAGGTGCTGCCTGGCCGGTGCTAATGTTACTGTATAACAGGACATTTACCCTTGGTAACGGACGCAGTGTTTCCCACAGTTTTTGTGGTGGTGGGCATAACGGCGTGTGACCAACATGCAGAGTCTTGTGCAGCTTAGAGGGGGAAAGTGTAACCCAGGTAATTTTTTTGTAGCTAGAATTTACAGATGTCCCATAAACACCTCACAGGCAGATTAGCTGTAGTTCTACAATTTACTGATGTTCAGTAAATGCAGGCTATGGTAGATGCTAGCTGTGCACAGAGAAGCTTCTAGTCCTTTACTGCACCATGTGCACCACAGGTGTGTGGACAGAAAAAAGTTAGTTTGGGTCTTAATCTACCTGAGCACCCAGAATAAGATACACCTGGCTTTGGATATCATACTCAGTGTAGGATATTTCCAGTTTATACAAACTTCTTATTCTTATTATTTCTGCCATTCTGGCCATCATTTGTATTGACCTTGTTTTGGGACTACTACACTTTGAATTTAAATTTGCTCATTAAAAACTGGGGCACCACCTTCAGTTAAAGGAAAAATAAATCAAGTAATGTTACTTTATCATCAGGGATCTCTGTCTCTGTTTAAAGGAAATACACAAGACAACCGAATAAATGACACATTAATGATTAACACATAACAAATCTCTCAAAATCAAACAGATGTATACTTTGATTTGAATGACAAACTGAGTTGGTTTCTTAGTATGACAATAGTGAAGTGTGGGACTCTGAATTACCAGAGCATAGCAGAAGGCTGGGGGCCAATTAATTTTTCTAGGACTTAAAATTAAGAAAGCAAAGCTCCATCTGACATCAGCTCTTATCACAGACAGCAGAGGTAAAGTTTAGCCTACTCTGGCAGCTTGGAGCTGGCCCCCTTTCAATTGGATCTGAAGTGGTTCGGTGCTGACTTCACTTGCAGCTCCCCAGAGAGGCGGTGCTCCCCACGGCGCAGTGGTTGCCAGGCAACGAGGGCGTGGCTGTTCAGCTGACATTGAGATTGATGTCAGATATAAGCTCTGCTTTACTCACGTTTCTTAACTAGACTTGTTGAATAGTCTTGAAAAGTCATTTCATCGGCCAGATGACAAAACTTCCAAAATCAAAGGGAAACTTACCAAAGTACAAAAATATAAAAACTTCAGTTTGGTCTTGAGTCACAAACTTGTTTCAGATAAAGATGCACACAGCGAACAAACAGCAGGGCTCTTTTCATCCACTGTGTGTTCTGGGTGGAGAACCAGCCTTCAACACCTGAACTGTAACTTTGTTCCAATGAGCACTCATCCAGACGGAGGAGGAGGAGCTGATTTTCAAAGATTTTTTATTGTAAGTACAGTAATTTAACTGAAGTTTTACACACAAAAATTATACACGTGGCTCATCAGTGATTCATAACTTCAATTGTATGTAAGACTTGATTACATGGTTTACATTAATATTACATATATTATTGCACTTAGTAAATGATATAATTTACACAGCATGAATACTCACATTCTCATGGACACACAAGAAGGAGGAAATCAGAAAACATGAAGCAAGACTCCAGAGAAACTTCAGCTGCAAATGAAACAAAATCCAAAAACTGAAGCTGCTAATGAAGTAAAGTGAAAATTTCATAAACTGCAGTGAAGTTCATGTTACTAATACATTTAAATCATAGAAATTCACAAATATACAGTTCATTTAATTCTGACTAAATCAAAGTGTCCACGGACAGTTAAGTCTGTATTTGTAAACAAGCATCACTCCTGAAGCTGGAAATCAGAGAGAATCCTCAGATCAGGATCCTCCACAGTCAACACACTGACTCTGTGAAGAACCAGCAGCTGTGTCGTCCATTAAAATATACATCAGATGTCCTAAGTGACAAATAAAGGAATGCAGGAATTATATAAGTGAAATGACTTTCAGCCAGTGTTACCTCTCTAATCCCATCATCTGGCTATGTAGTAGACAAACACAAAACACTTATTTTATGGCCTCACAACATCAGAGCCCCATTCACTGTTGTTGAGCAAACAACAAGTGAGGTGACAGGACACATTTTAAGGTTCTCCCTTTGATTTCTAACTTGGATGATAACTTGATTAAAAAGGGTTGGGTTCTCTTTTTCTCTTTTAAATGCACAATCTATGATTATAATATAGTGTTCCACCCCCAAAGCATCTGGTTCAGAAATATAACTGACTGAAATTCCAAATAAGTGTAGATTTTAATGATTGCAAGCACATAATTTGTCAGGAAGGGGCAGATCCTTCTCACGTAGATCAGGAACAATCATCTGGTTCTGGGTGTTGAGGCAGTGTGAGCAGAGAAGTCACATCAATCGTCAACAAATACAGCTAGGCTTTAGAGTTTGCTCTGACCCAAAGTAACACATACAGCAGTGTCTGTGCAAGGTATCTGTCCCTTAAGTTCTGATACCACCTAAAACATACCAATAACACAATTATCTCTAATAACATGCAATAACATAAAACCATACTAACAAACTGTTATAAGATGCAGATATCTTGTATGCTACAGATTTACAAAGCACAACACAGACCTTCTGAGCTCCTTCATGCCTTTTTACTGGGAAATAGTTGCCAGGGCCCGCCCACATCTGGTTCACTTCCTGCACATAAATGAAATCAGAAACTTTATTTTTAAAAAATACTTTCTTTTTTTTTAAAATCATCATAATTTTCAGTGACCGCTTTTAAGTAATCACCCCTAGCTTAGCAGCTGAAAGATCCTCCACCGTTCACCACCACTGGAGTACAGTGAAGAGTTTGTAATAACACATAATAAATGCAATGTATTCATTTAATCACAAGGACTCCAGTGTAATGAGCACTTCAAAGGCTCCTACCTTCATCCTTTTGTCATAACAGTCTATTACTGTGGCAACTATTTGCAGAGATTTTGTGACTGCAATATGGTTCATAGAGGGAATGATCATTTTGGCACCAAGGTTTTTGTGTTCGCTAAAAAAACTATTAAAGTCATGGTGATGTGACATGTGTTGGAGTCTTTCTTCTTATACCTGGAAAACAAGATATCTAGGCCAGTTCCTAAATGATTTAATTAACTGTTCAGTCCCATTCAACCCCTTTAAAGCAATGATAATGTTTAACATTTTGGATTTTGTCAGAGGTTGAAAATGTAATGGCCATTGAATCGCATTGTGTGTGAGAGACAGCTACTTTGTGTGTGAGCTGAATCGACGGTGCATCCATATTCTGCTTGATAGTCGTAGTCTTTCATGTGCATAAAATATTGTTAATGTAAATCTCCATAAGACGAAAATACACAGGCCACATTTTAAAAAGCTTTAAAAATGAGAGTGACTTACCCTACTGTTACAAGGCTCCTGACATAACTTAAAAACAAACACACAACATAACTTTTGTTCTTGTACATAAAACAAAGCATCTTTAACTTTGTGTCGTGACAAACAGAAACGGCTGGAAACCATCTGTAATCAGACTTTTTTCAAATTGTATACTGTTTTATGAGATTATATAGATCAAAACAATGGAAACAGTTTTATGGTAAAATAATATCAATGTTTACATTAGATTCCGAATCAGATATTCAGTGGCTTTTTTAAAATAACTTTTAAGGATCATTAGGAATACCTAGCTTAACATTAGCATGTTAGCATGCACAGGCTACAACTACCTAGGATAACATTTGATAGCTTTTTTACTAAACTGCCCACAATTTATTAATGATAGTTAGCATTACTGATCGCTAACTCAGTCGCTGACTAACAAGCTAGCAAATAGCTAGCAACTAACAAAGCTAGCAATAAATTCAGTCCTTTTAAGATTAATTTACAAAGCACCTGCCATAATCCAAGGAAATTCATTTACTTATAACACAATATGACCACGTTGTGTGACTTACCTGAGTGAACTCAGTCTGTGTCGCTCTTTCCTTCTGCCGGAGGAAAAAAAAATTGTGCACTCGTTCTTCCACCTCAAGCCCACATCAGATCACTGTCAGTGATCCGATGCTACATGGGCTATTGCTACTGACCCAAGTCCTTTATTTCTAGATGTGTACCACATATGCCATGCCTAACGTGGCCCAAGTTCAGTTATCAAGCACTGAGCTGTGCTACAGCTGTCAGCTCAGGCTCAGCCCGGATGAAATCACCAGAGCCAGACAGTGCACCAGAAATCCTGCATAACTAAGTTACTCAAGTAGTTGTTTGAATAAAAGTACTTACTTACTTTCCACCAAAAAGAGCATTAATGTACCAAGCTAACATTACCTATTCAGGTGTCTAGTCGTGTACTGTCATGGCTGCTGATCCTTTTTTCTCCGTTTTTCAGTCTTGATGGCTCCACTTGTTTACCTTCTCTGACCCATCAAATTACCAGCACAGAAAAAGAATACGCACTACCGCACATGCTACCATGTTGCGTGTGTTAGCTAACCATGCAAGCTAACCATGGGCGCAACCAAGTGTACAACTGGGAGTCACACGCTTCTTTTTTCCTGAGCAAATGGAAATAAGAAACGGCAAGAGACAGATCCGTTGAATGGGTTTATACAAGGATCACACACTTAATATTTTTTTTAATTTTATATTTGGGGGGACAGATTGGTGAGTTCTCAAATAAGAACCCGTGTTTAGTCTGTAATAACCCCTTCAAGCTTGTTAGCCAGTTGAACTTGAATTCAGCCTTAAAACTGTGATTAACACTTTCAAGAAACAGTTCAGTTCATAAACTTGCCTCTGCCTGCCTGACGGTCCTATCATGTTTGCTGTTTCACTTTGCTTATTTGGCTTAACTGTATAAAACCAACATTTCCTTCAAAAAAAGTGCAGTGCCTCGGTTTAAATCCACTCTGCAGACTTTGTTACATTTCTTCTCTTTCTCCTGCTCAATAATAAGTGGAAATGCTCCAGAAATCAAAGCAAGTTTTCATCGTCTTTCCTCCACTCTTTATTCTTGCTTGTGGAACAGCAATTGGAGCATCATGGGACATTAAATCTCTCCATTGAAAGCTGAAATTCTTTTAGGCGGGTTAACAGTTCCTTCAGGCAGGATGAGGCAGATTTCATTGCAGTTTTTACACATCTTCCCACCACACTAGAATCATTTCTCGATATTCAATTTACTATAATGTAAGACAAGGAAAAGCAACAAGCAAAGCTAGAACTATGAAATGTTGCATGGTGTAACAACAACCTAAATGAATAATTATCAGAACTGTTGCTGATTGAACTGTCAGCTGATCAAATGTTGCAGCTTTAGACATAATACTGTGTTATTTCCCTTGTGCTTAAGAAATAACAATTGAACGATTACAGTGGGATTAAAAAGGCCAGAAAATATGGACAAATATATTTCTCTCAGTGCAAACTATATGGGTGCTGCCATGGTCAATCAAATACCATGACGGCATTCAATTCAAAGTTGAGTGTTGTGTAGGAAGTGTTGTGGAAATGTCCAAAGTCTGACCCAGTCAGATCGCTGCTGTGATTTTTACAGAAATGTGAGTCAGATGCCTATTCAAACAAAACGAACATGTCAAGCTGCCAGCACATTTCAATGATGTGTGTCAGAAAGGGGGCTTTAGAAGAAAAAACATGTGTCAGTCAAATTCATGTTGTGGAAATATAAAAAAAGCACACACACAATGCTCCGAAGTATAATCCACTCACAGATCAATCTAACTATTAATCCCTCACAATCCAGCAGATCCTTGAGTCAGCGAAATGCTGTGCCTCTCTTTAACCCGATCAGCTGCAGAGCACACACCATTACACCCCTTGCCTTCCACTGCAGGCATCATCTCTGAAAGTCTCTGCTCAAACCCATTGTCTATAAATACATATCATGTGGGAAGCTCTTTGGTTGCAGGTGCAGGTCAGCCAACCAGACATTTCAATTCCGAAGATGGATGCCCCATTTCAGAGGGAACGATAAGAGAAGGCTCAAAAGGTCTTTCACCACAGGAATCAGATGCTTTTCTTACTTTTTATCCAGCCTGACTGACGGCTCACAGAAATAAGGCTTTTTTTTCTGGTTTTTGTCTTTCTTGACACACATCCATCTTTGACAGAGACAGCTGCTGATAAAGCCTGCATGCTCAAACAGCAATTGCATGTGCAGCCGTTCAACACCATGTGTTTGTTTTGATGTCAAACAACTGCAGTTATTTTGAAAGTCTATCCAGACTGGCTGTGCATTCAGATTTTTTTTTTGTTTTTCTATGTTGATTTCCACAGCAGTTCTGAGCTGCTGAGAAGTACTTTGACTTTAGCTGGATGTTGTTTACAGGTTGTCTTCCTCTCAGTACCTCTCAGTATGTGTTGGGCATCACGCTAAAGCTGTCTTATGGGAACTGCCAGAGCCTCTGTGTCTATTTCCTCCATAGACGGGTAGGCTCCCCACCCCCTGAACCTTCCCCCACATGGCTATTAAGACTGAAAATCGCCCCCGCTGTGCTCTGGTGTGTCCTTCGCTCTCTGCAGCTTCTTCATTCACTCTACAGCTGATGAATGCATCATTGTTTTTCTTCTCAGTGTTTCTCTAAGATACTTTGGGAGTGCATTTAACTGCTCCATTTAAAACCCATATGGCATGCTACGTATATGAAATATATTCAGGGGCGTCCAGGGATCACTAACCTGTAAGTCTCCGATCCACTTGCACACATACAAACAGATCCAAGCGCGTGTGCACACACACACACACACACACACACACACACACACACACACACACACACACCTACACACACACACACATACACAGATCTCTGAGCAATGCGGTTTACTCTTCCCACGCTTTATAACACTCTCATACATCAGAAGCCCTTGTCTCCCCACACAGTGTGGGCTGGACTGCATTGTGACTCAGAGACAGAGACACAGAGTAAGAGAAACAGAGAGAGAGAAGGATGAGGAGGTGGCAGGGGGCTGCTGGGGGGTTCATCCTTTTGGGCAATGAAGGAAGAGCCTCACGGGTCACTGTGGATGATGTACGATCAGCTGTCGATGGAAGTGGGAACTGGAAGTTCTCAGTTCCCACCTCCACTTTGGTGGGAGCGTTTATGAGCTTCCCTTTTGACAAACCTTTTCCGTAGTTCTATGTTATTTGTATATATACACATGCCAATATATATATATATATATACCCAAAAGCTTGCTGGCATTCCTGTCCACACAGCTACCTTTAAAGGTTTGGGTTATGCCCTTTTCTTTCAGTTCAGGAGATTTGAATTGCTACATTATAGTCCTTATGTGAGATATTTTCACTCTCTTATCCTGAGCCTCCCTTTCTGCCATTGGTTTGCTAATATGACTGTTCCATGTCAGAGTTAAGATGACGATTAGATGCACGTTTGTGAGATCTGATCACTATGTAGCTGATGCTTCTGAATTGCTACGTAAGCCTACCTGTTTTTCAATCACATAAAAATGTTACTAAAGAGTATTAAACATTCTGGTATAGATTATGCTACACTGTATAATGGAGAATCTTCTCCTGAACTGACTTGCAGAAAGACCTTGAGGCAGCCGTCGGAGTGGAAGAGCCTCCCTATTATCAGGTCTTTTTTTTCTTGGGTGATTCATCATTGTCCAATCAGATTCAGGTGTAAAGACAGGGTCAAAATCTGTACTTGAAGCTTCAGCATCACACACTTTGATTGCTGAGTTTTCTGCTTTGTGTTTTACACACATATTCACAAAAACACTTCTTTTTTCCCAGTGCCTTTGTCTAACCTCAACTCTATCATTTGTTCACAGATTTTGTTCACAACTGTTTTTACAAATACAAATCTTTTCTACACATCTACAAACGTGAATTTCTCATGACAGATTTACAACTACAAACTTTGAAATTATTTGTGGACATCACTCTACAAGCTCAAAATCTTTTTGACCCTAATTTGAGCCCATAAAAGGCAGACTATTGACACTACTAACACAACCCTGAAACACTTTTTGTTTCTAGACTTTTGGTAGACAGTTGGCTCTTTCTCTTGGACGTGACACTTTAAAATGAATCTTTCTCTATGATTGGTTCGTGTATGGCGTCCACCGATACTTAAGACAGTGGTGTTCTTCCAAACTTTTGTCAGGTTGTTGAAAATCACTTCCTGTTTCAACATGATAATACCTCTGTGTATGATAAAATAGAATATAGAAATAGAATAGAAATGTGGTCCCAGTTTGTTGTGGAGAACACTGGCCTCAACAACATCCAACACCTTTAGGATAAACTGGAACACCGGTTGTGAGTCAGACCTTAGCCCAGCAACAGTTAGTGGTCATGTGCCTGAACAGACAGGTTTTAAAATGTGGTGGAAAAGAAGAGTTGTGGTTGTTTCAGCAGCACATTAACAGCCTTGGTTTTGGAATGAGATGTTCAGCAATCACCTATCAGTCTAATGTTCACTGGGAGTGGAATAAAATGTGACCATCTTTTAAACATTTCCATCTTCATTAGGAATGGGCTTAAAAGAAAATAACAACCTGCTCTACACCAAAGTGGCATAAATAAACAAAAAGCTGGAAACATTCATCTGTACTTATGTGAATCTTTAAAGTTATAATTGGACTAAACTTCACACCTCAGACACTGAAGCAAATGCAATACAAAAGCATTGTATCCTCTGCATGTGCAACATTCTCTTTTATTTGTGAGGAATTTAATAACACTAACATGTCTCCTGACAGGTTGTCCTACAGCAGAACCGGTGTCTAGAGACATTATGGTTCTATGTAGCGCACCTGACTGAACCTTTGTTTCTCTGTGTGCACTAACAGATGGAAAACTGTGAGCTGAATGGTATTTTGTGTGTTGCAATGCACCTTAGCCTTAGTCTGCTAACAGCAGCAGGAGCAGCCAGGTCTTTTGCTGTTATTAAAGAGTATTTAAAATGCATGTACTGCTATGCTGGCCTCTGGTATTTAAGGTTCCAGTGGCTCTAATGGACCCACCAAAGTTAAGCCTGTGGGAAGCACTACATGGAAATTAATTGCTACATTTTAGCAGAGTGAAATCTGACAAAAAGACTTTGGAGTTCAAGTTTTCATTTAGTTTGAGGGGAACAAAATGAGGGTGCTCTTCAACAATGGGATTTCTGTTTGAAAAGTTAGGTGTCAAAGAAATAAAAAAAAAGAAAAAAAATAATCCAACGCAATAGTTCAGAAGACTGAACACATTTCTGATGGCTTTTTGAGTGTTTGTATTCGATTTCAGCTTTTATTCTTCAAATAAACCATTAACTTTTCCAGTGGCTGAAGGAAAAAGCTACAAAACAGAGAATGAAAAGCAAGCACAGATTCAGCTCTGACAATTTAATGGCAGGAAACCAACACTTACGATTTTGGCATCAGGCAGTGCAAGTCAACAGGAGCAGGAAAAAGGCGAGTGCACTGCGTTGCTTTTATACCCTGATGACAAAGGTCTTGAAGTCACATCGAAAACTAATCTTCTCAATCCTAAACACTTAAAGATTATTTTCTCTGATGGGAAATGTTGGAGATGGCACTTCACTGTGATGGAATTATAAGATACACATGTGTTAACCAAGAAGTTAATGGTTTGTATGTCAAGACAGCACAGCAGTAAAGCTTTATGTTCAGCACAGCATCTTTTCACTGATGTGGGGCCCCAGAGACATGGGGACTGTGAAAGCTCCAGGTTGTCTGAGCAAAAATTGGATTTTGGTCATTTGATGAGTTGCAGATTTGTTTGATGAGGACATCAAACTGTGAACTGATATAACAGTAAAAACTGAAATGCAAGGAGCCTTAAGGTGAAGTTTGTATATACTTTAAATTCAGGCTCTGAACTGCAAAGGGGCCCTGAGTTAAAAATCTAGTATTAGTAAATAAACACCCACAGTTAACTTTTGCCCCTCCTCTTACATTTATCATTACCATAACAGAAAATGCTAAGATTAGTTAGTCCAGCTGAAATGAAATGTCAGTTTTGACTTCTACAGCATATATATAAAAATGGAGAAATTTATATTCTAAATTTTCAGGATATTACCCTCCAGTCTTGTATTAATATGCCAGACTGCTGTTCGCTCTCTGTCTGTGTAGATAAAGAAGTTCTTTCCAAATATTTACTTAAAGAGACAACTTCAGTGTTATACATGGTCACACTGACAAACAGCGACCTGCTACACAACACAAGAGCCAACAACCCACATTAACGTTCCAGCTAAAGTCTCCCTCTTATCTAAAATATAAACATGAACAAACTTCTTGTTCTGCACCTCAGCTTGTTGAACTAGTCACCAAACAAACATGGGAAAAGCAATTAGATGCTCAACTGCAACACATTAAACAGCATGAAAACTCCCTGCAAATGTAACTTGGGTGTGGTTAGATGCTGTTGTGGTCCTCACTCTTTAATACCACTGACAACATGCTGTCTCCCATTACATGTTATGTTTATTTAGTCTTCTCCTGTTGCTTAGCCTGCCTCTGCTGCTGTCAGTCAAATCCAGACACTGACACGCCCCCTCCAGCTCCTGAGAGGAAAAGGAGCATTTCTTTCCTTTTAATAAGAAAATAAAAAGATGACAAACTAAGATGATAATGTGACTCAACTGGTGTTACAGCCCTGAATGTGACAACTTTAACTGAACCTGTGATGTATTTAATATGTAATGCTCTGTTCAACAACCCCTCCAATGTGAATATTTAGGTTTTAGGTTGGTTTTTCCTATCCCATTGGATCCTTTCCTGAATTAGCCTCCCTACAGCAGTGGAAACAGCTTCATCATCCTGGCTACAATAGTAAACATAAGGTTAAGGTGAAGGAACAGTCAGGGTTTAAAACAAACATTTTATCACAGACTTTGTCTTTCCATAATGACCTCACCTGATGTCCTCCTTTACTCTCTTCATAATTACTATGACCATGGGATTTATCATTTGACCATACACATATACTTTTGGGGCATTTGTAGGGATGTATTATAATAACTCTATAAGCTTTCTTAAGATATCTATAGGAATTTGCTGAAAAGACTGATTATGTCTCTGACGACTGCTAGATGTCCTTTAAAACCAAAAAACCAAACAAAACAGGTTGTTTTTTTTACGGGAGGCCGGTCTTATTCTTATCTATTAATGACTTTGTTCCTGTTATTTCATTTCTCGGTGTAACTGTTAACACAGTGCTGCTGTAAATGAGAATCAGCAAACCTACACTGTATAAATTAGGTAGGGTAAATAGAGGTTAAATGAATACATATAAAAAGGAGTACATCTAAGCAACAACGTTTCAAGGCTGAGTTTGGTGGATTTAGGAGAAATTGGACGATGTTTCCAGAATAATTGAAATTAAGCAAAGACCAATAATTGCTCTCTGATTCCTGTGTTTATTAGGTGTAGAAAGTTTTCATGCTGATGTCTTAGTGAGGAACTGTCATGAGCTCCATGAAGGCCAGTCAAGTTCTTCCACACCAAACTGAGGAACCCGGAAAGTGTCAGTCACGAAGTGATGACACAAAGCTCTAAACACCCTATGTAACTGGAAGGTTAGGGTGACTGAAGACTTAATTTAAGCAAGTGTGAAGAGTGTGTATGAAAGCCACAACAGAATTTTAGCTGAGAGGTGGAGGTTTGCTTTAAGACGTTTCCTTTTTATTGACCTTCTCCACTGAGTTGAACTGAGCACAGCTGATAAATGTGTCACAGCTCAGGAAAACACTGGACTCAATTGCATGACTCAGAGACACCCTGTTAAAGTTCAAACGTTCACCTTTATTTAAAGGTAGAGCAGGAAGGGGCTAAGGCGAGGAGAGAACTCAGCAGGCAGGCAGTGGTCGGTGACAGGTCGGCAGGGACACCAGGCAAAAAGACAAAAAGGAAGCAGGTAAAAGACTAAGACCAAAAACATGAAGGAGGTCAAAAACAGGCAAGCAACGACAGGAAAACACAAAAAGGCTGAAGCTGTGACTGGAACGGCACAACAGTCATAAGTGGATTCTAGACAGCTAATGAGGGACTAGGGAACAGGTGAGCAGATGGGCAGGTGGGAATAAGGTGAGTGGAAAGGTGGGAAGAGCTGGGTTTACTCCAGACCAGGTGGCAAGGTGTGAAATGACAAGACAGTTGGTGAAAATCAAATGTCAAAGCAGAGAATGAAGGAATAACTGAATGAACGGTGACGGGATGATGGCTGACGTCAGCAACCGCAGAGGATGGTTTTCAACCTTCAACAACTGAAACAACCAAAACATCAAAATTACATTTATCTACTAAACTGAAAACAGAAGCACAAGCACAACACAACACAGCTAACACCGCAGATAATTCATTAGCAAACTTTCCACCACACTACACTGAGAGAGGAAAAGAGCTAAAATCTAGAGGGGAGTGAGAATTTGATTTAGCCGAAGCACACTGAAAAGATTTATTCACACTCGAGCCTCTGGGCATCTGAGCTGCAATAATAGAATGTGTTTTTCGGAATGCCCGAAAATAATTAATTGTAATTTTTGTTTGAGATTAGATTGGGCAATACAATCTTTAGCGGATATGAAAAGCAATGAAAAGATAACAAGTCTATCAAGCACATAAATGAGAAACTGTGAAAAGGCACACCCTAATCATGTTGCAATGCTTTGATGAGAAATAAATGAGAGTAAATAAATCAATTTACACTGAGAGGAAGAAAAGAAGACTAGCTCCTGGAAGCTGATTATAAACCCAGTGCCTTACACTGAGAGAGTTGAGATACACGCATAACGTTATGTTCCTGTGCTATCTGTAATTACGTTTGACTGGTATACAGAAGTACGGCTGGGTTGGATGTAAAAATAATAATTATGGAGCGTCCAGTGGCCACGTGATTCAGATGTTTACCACATAAACATATCAGGTTTGATTCTGTCCAGGGGCCTCCTGTCTGTACAGTGTCTCCTCTGTGACTGTCAACTAAAGGCAAAACAGAATCATCTGAATCATACAAATTCAGATGAGATGCATATTCAGTATGAAAAGTGTGAGATGAAACTAAAATTGTTTTTTGATTTTTGATATATCTGCGGAAACTTTAAAAGAATGTCTCCACTTTTACAGACAAAATGATCATTTTTACACACAAGTCTCATTATTTGTGTGTTCCTGCATTGTTATTTTGTACATGATGTATCCACAATGTTTCCACACTCACCACAGTTAAACATCAGGTATTACCAGTGATTAATGTTGGTGTACTGTATGATTGGTGAGGCTGTCTTCAGTGGACATGGGAGAGTCTTTTCAGTGATGATCATAAGCCTGCTATGAAAATAAAACCTTTCTAAAATCTCTCAAGGAGCAGCTTTAATCACAGTAACAATTTTAAGCAGATTGAGCTCGGCAGTTAATTATTTAATGAGTTTTCAAATGGCAAATTCCTCCACGACACTCCTACATGTCAGACTCGATGTTTGGGCTCCATTGTTCTGTTGACAGTCAGAATCTTTTAGTTGAGTGTTTTTGTTCATAATATGTCAAAGTACATTTGAAATTATTGGTCATGCTCAAGCTAACTGTCAGTAAACCTGCACTTTTGCAGGTTTGGCTTTAAAGACTTGTTGATGTGACGACAGCTTCAGATGATTTTGAAGCAGCTTTGAAGTGTACCCCCCCCCCCAAACTGCAGATTACAGACCCACACCATAAATGACACAGCTGAAATGTGTATTGTGAGGTCTAAGTCAAAATTTACCATATAACCACACTGCCTTCTAGTGGATAGGTCTAATTAAGCCCCCTCCATACAAATAACAGACATGAAATATTCTCTGTTGTGTTTTTATTAATACTGAAACTTCATTTCCACTTATTCATTAATAATGGTAGAATCCATGCGTTCTGTTGTTTAATTAATGAATAATTGATATTATGATGAAAGTTTGTGAATAATTTCCTGATGTGAAATTCACATTTATATTACTCCTGTCTAACATTAACAGTGCCGTTAGGCTTATATGTTATACAACTTATATGTTGTAATGTGTGATTTTCTGGAGTACATTCCAGATTAAACAATTCCATTGTTTTTAGAAAGCACTATTTTTTTTGCATAGTGGCTTTTTGGCTTTTTCACTTTTAACCTTTTTTTATGTTCTTCTGTAGTTTTTGACCTTGTGTCTTTTGCTCGTTTTTTTGCTATGTGTTTTCTGAGAAAATCCTTGTTATTACTAGCGGCCTGTAGCTCCTCTATTTTCTAAGCCACGTCAACAACAATTAAATCAGAAGAACAACGTTCCTTAGAACAATTTTTCAATTACCACAGTTTTGTTTTGAAGATTTTGGAAGGTTTTGTGTCGCCAATCCCTTCTAAAGTTATCCTGCAAAATTGAAGTTCGTAGAGCCAGCGCTTTTACTCCACCATCAACCTGTCGGAGACAAACTCTTGACTACAAGCCTGCCTGACCGCCTACTGAGAAATCCACAGCAGTCTATTGGCAGACTCCCAAAACCTGAAGCAAACAAAAGATATTGGCAAAACCTGTCACCTAGGTTACACATGACACCTTGGAGTTTGCCGTAGAGATTAACAACTGCAACAAGGAACTTTGGTTTCCAGCCTAGAGTCTCCAGACCACCAACTGTAGGAAGCAAAGCCATCTTTTATTTCTCCGCTCATGACTAGATTGATTTCAGAAATAATCTGCATTCTTCACTTCCAGTTGTAGATGTCTCAGTATCCATTAAATCTAAAATCTATTTAAACCCCATTGCAGCAGTGTCAGAACTCCCTCACTGAGATGCATTAATATCTGTGATTGGCCAGTTACCTAACTAATGCTAACAGTGCTATTGTGATTTAAAGTGTTCGTTAGCTTTATGAAGTGATTTAAAAACTGTATAAATTTCAGGGAGATGGTCTGAGGGGTGTGTTGGAATGGGTCTTCATATTTTCAGATTGTGTACGTGTGTGTGTGTGTGTGTGTATTGGTGTGTATTGTTAGAAGAGCACATGGACCACGTCTGCACTAATGAGTTCTTTTCTTGGACCTGGCAGGCTTTGGCCAAGATCCGCTCAGCTTATTGTGGGTGTGTATCAGTGTGTGTGTGTTTGTGTGTGTGTTCTGTGTCTTATGTGGGGGTGTGTTCTGACAGGCTGTCACCTCTGGGTGTCATTCCAGGTGATACCGCCAAGGAGAGCAGCCTTTACAGCCGTCCCGCAGAGCTACCTCCTGCTCTTAACAAGGACACAGAGGCACGCAGACGCAACAACACACTCACACATACAGGGTTTCATCCAGCTCTGGCACACAGCAGCAGTAAACCTGTACATCGCAATGTGATCCGAGGTAATACATCTTCATTGTCCGAGTCATCAAATATGAAAAACGACAGTGGGACAGTCGGACCAGAATTAAATGTCCTCACAGCCAAGGATACTGGCAACATGAACACACACACTCTAATTCTCCATTTTCTCCCTCACTCACACAATTTCACCCTTCGAAGATACAATGCAGTCTCTCAGTAATAGAGCACTCTTCTGAGGGGGGAAATGGGGTTATAAATCTCTACCAGATTCCTCCAAAAACAAAAGAGAGTGTTTGATGGTGAGAGGAAGTGATGAAGTGTAAAATGGAGAGGAGAAAAGAGAGAAAGAGTGGCAGTGAAAAGGTAATCAGTGACAAGCTGCCTGTCAGAAAAGAGAGGGATCCCTATCACGCTGCACCTTTTTCAGTCTCACGTCATGAAGGTGCTGGAGGGACTGGTTCTGGCCCACCTTGGACCACATGTGAAATCTGCTACAGAGCCTCTTCAGTTTGCTTACCAGCCTTATGTTGGGGTGGACGATGCTGTGACCTGGATGGTCGTGGTGGCACCGTGAGAATCACATTTTTCAGTTTCTCCAGTGCTTTCAATACCATCCAACCACTTCTGTTGTGTGAGAAGCTGCTTGGGGTGTCAGCAGGTCTACATTGTGTTGGATAGACCCCAGTTTGTTCTGCTGGGGAAGTCCCTGACTGATGTGGTGGTTAGTAACTCGGGAGTGTTCTGTCTCCATGTCTGTTCACTCTGTCCACCTCAGATTTCCAGTATAACCCTGAATCATGCCACCTGCAGAAGTCCTCTGATGACTCTGCAGTGCTGGGGTGTATTAGAGCTGAGTGCCAGCAACTGGTGGCTAACTTTGTGGACAAGACCAAGGAGATGGTAGTCAACTCTAGGAGGAGAAGAACTGCAACCAAACCTTTTACTGATGATACGTACAGGAAGGGGATGAGCAGTTCAGTCTACTGTGTTGTAGACTACTGAGGGAGCAGTGTTTAAGCCAGAGATGACAGCAGGATTAATAAATTCCTCCAGAAGGCTGGGACCATCATTGGTAAGAACTGGGGTCAGTGAGGAACAGGAAGTCACTGAGCAAGCTGGTCTGCATCATGAATAATCCAGCCCACCCCCTCCATGACACACTGAGGACAGCAGAGCTCGTTTTCTATCGGACACATTCCCACAGCACGGTACATCAGCTCACCTCTGTGGGACACAGATACACTGCCATCTCTACAAACTGTCTGTATCATACTTTTACATTTTTCTTTTATCATGTTTTTATTTTCTTTTTCTATCCATCTATCCATCTATCTATCTATCTATCTATCTATCTATCTATCTATCTATCTATCTATCTATCTATCT
>JBBMJY010000025.1:23503047-23529019 GCA_037833715.1 Toxotes lorentzi
ATCTATCTATCTATCTATCTATCTATCTATCTATCTATCTATCTATCTATCTATCTATCTATCTATCTATCTATAACATATATCTATGTCCTGCAGACACACTTGACTGATGAGGCAGGTAAAAAAAGTTCAACTTGTCTTTTCTGTAATCCTCACACTTTTCTTTATGGCAGGAAATTAATGGCTTCTCGTGTAGGACACTTTTAAAGACGCACACACGCACACGCACAGACAGACACACACACACACACACACACACATACACACACACAGACATTTGTCTGCTCGTCATGCTCATCCTGGAGCAGTGCTTTTATCATCACCTGGTAAGTAGCAGCGGTAAAATTGCTTAATTAAAGCATGAATGTTTAATAAACCCTCAGGCTGGCTGAGGAGGGACCTGAGATAGGCCTTCCATTTACGGGCAGCCTCTGGGAAGGAGACAGACAATTCCTCAACTCACTTCACACTGACTTTACGTTCAAGTGAGTCCTTTGACAGAGAACAGGTGGAGCTGATAAAGGCCAGAGACTTCATGAGTGGCGAGGTCACTGCCTTGAACTTTGTTAAAATGCTAAGTTGTTCATTTCTGTAGTGGCTGGGATGTCAGCTCCTGAGCTAATACTGTAACCTTAACTCCAGGCTAGGTTTGCTTGATTTTCATTTATATACAGGCTTAGTCACCACATGTCTTAGCTAGGTCGACCATATCATTTTCAGAATAAGTTACTGTAGGCTACCAAAAAATACCATTAAACTGCACGTCAGTGGCATTTACAGCATCTCACTGACATCTCTCCCTCTGAAGTGGTCAACAAGGTCAATAATGTATGTTACTCTTTATTCATTAAAGTTGCAGTATAGAGCTGATTTGTATGTAAAACTTTAGTTGTCTCATAAACAGCTTTGTTAAAAACACTCTGCGGAGACAGATGCTGCCATGTTCCCCGGCAACATTACACTGCAGCTGGAACTGTAGCTATGTGCTGCTTTCAAGTAGTGACGGAAAAAATGAATGTTGTTGTTAAATGAATGTTAACTAAATAAATGTGACCAGGTTAAATGGTATTTTCTCTCATTTCTATATTGTTGAATTCGATGTTCTCCAGCCTAAACAAGCTTTAAGGTTATTTGTCCCTACACTCTGATATAACCTATATGAGCGTACAGTGGGAGGAGATATTCCACAGATAAGATTTGCTTATAAATAACCTTTTATGATATGACAATGTTATGGTACCTTTGTTGTCACTCGGTCTGAAACAGGAAATATATAGTCTCCCGTATTAAAGTCTAGTGTTTTGCTGTGTAATCGCTATGGCCACTGGAGGTCGTTGTCACTTGAGTGTAAAGGTCATTTTGGGAAATTTGCTAGAAAGACTCAGCCTTCCTAGCAATGTATATATTGCTAGAACAATACAGGGTGTTAGGTGTCATCTAACAACAAAACAACTATAACCTGCCTGTCAGTTGGTCACCAGTTGGACAGAAATCTTATCATCAAATGATGGAAAAGGTAACATATTTCAAATTTGGATTTTTCATAAACTTGGCAAAACATTTCAAATAACACATTTTCCATGTTATTGAGTGTAGAGTGATGGGTAAAAATGGCCATTTTATTGATTAACAAAAATCTACAACACAATACAGTGTGTGAAAGTAAAGTACAAATACTGTCTGAGGTGGTTGTATGTCTTTAAGCCTCTCAGTAGTCTCTCAGTCATCTCTGCAGATGTCTGACCCCACATGTGTGTCCACAGGCTGGGTCTAAGCCCATTTCATGCTTAAAACTGTCACTTTCTCCTGTTTAACAACTATATCAGGAAGCACAGCAGTAAAGAAGTAATGATGCCAAATGCTATACCTATGGTGCAGTGCTGGACTTCTCCCACTTTCTCCCATTATTTATTTAACACTTATTCTACTCTATCAGTGAGAACTGTCAGTCAGATTAATTTGACTTGGAAAGATTTCACTGCATCACGGTCACTGTTCTAAAATAATTATTAATAATTATACTGAGGTGAACATGTTTACATTTACATTCTCTCATTTGACAGACATTTTTATCCAAAAAGCCTTTCAAGTGAGGGACAGCACTAAAGTTCAGAGCAGTAGGAGACCCTGAAGTAAGCACTAACAACTAAATCTACTCAATAGGACTAAGTGCAGGGAGATCGGATAAAGAAGTGTACTCAGTGAGAGTTAAGCATGTTAGGGTGTCACAGGTTTAAGAAGATGTGACCACAAACAAGACCACACACGTGTGCTAATTAAATAATATATATAATATAAGAAATATATGGAATAAAATGCTTCCATCCTAAAGTAAAAGCTCCTTCTGGAAACGTCCCAAACAGACTGTGAGGATCCCTGCAGGCAGATCGACCTCTACACCAGCACTGAGCATCTCACTGCAATCTCTCATCAGTTTATTCCTGCCCACACGGCGCCCCCTGCGGTGAACACCCCACCTCGCTCTCTACACATGCTCACACGCACTCACACAAAATCAGCTTTCTCCTCTCTCTCAGTCAGCCACCCACACTCAGTCACGAGGGACCAGTACGTGGTGGTTGCACCGGTTTATGTTCCATTTTCTTGTGTGACATTTTACCGCGTGTGCACGAGTGCTGTATACAGTGCGTATGCGTGTGCATGCAGGTGTGCACATCCACACATGTGAGTGTGAAGAGGAGCTAATGCATTAGCCTTGCTTTAGGATTCCTCAGTGCTCTGTATGGAAGCTGGTTGGAAATCCCTTAGTTTAGCAACAATGTGGTCCAGCCACGCAGGGAGAGACACCGTGCTCACATCCATCTTCCTCATCTGCAGCCAGCTGCCAGCAGCAAGAACAAGCTGCACGTCAGGAGGGTTTATGAGTGTTTTTTTTTCTGTCCACATGCTGTCACTTTTTTGGACCGTGGATCCATCTGGTCTTTTACTATTTCTTTCCCCTTCCATCACAATCAATTTGTGAGACAGCACTGATTAGACTGTGATCAAAGTAGTGAAATGATGTATCACAACACT
Source organism: Toxotes lorentzi (assembly GCA_037833715.1). Taxonomy (NCBI): domain Eukaryota; kingdom Metazoa; phylum Chordata; class Actinopteri; family Toxotidae; genus Toxotes; species Toxotes lorentzi. The sequence goes on from JBBMJY010000025.1 coordinate 23,506,084, forward strand.
TTTCTGGCGTGGAGGCAGCACAGTTAAAGCTCAAAAGCAGAAAGTCAAAAGTTTCAAATCCTATTCCTCTTGCTGTCAGTTTAATACAAAAACCCACCTATCCTTGTCCTACTGCCTTCAGAGCCATTAACAAAACGGTTGTCCAGATTGTTTGAGGCCTGCAGAGAGACGTGCCGGTCAGGCTCCATAACAACAAAGCTGATTTTGAAGAGTTACAAAAATCTACACATAACTTTAAAAAAGGACTTTTTGGTATGGACTCATTAAATTTGGTGATTAAGGCCCTGGCAGATTAAACCTCAACTCACACTGAGAGGAGTAACATGAGGTCAACCAATACTGATTTCAGTGTAATTTGTCCTGCCATTACAGGAGCACTGTAAGGAGAGGGAGGGAGATGAGATGTCAGTCAAACATCGTCTGTACACAGCCACAGACCTCTGATGGTGTAATGAGGCAAATTAATTAAAATCACCTGTGGGGTGCCCAGTATTTAGAGAATGGCGTTTAACTTGTTTAATTGTTGAGAGGTGCTGATTTAAATTTATGGTCACTGTAAAGTCACACTGAAACTGAAGTCAGAGCATCTTTATTTTTTTACCCTTAGTGTGACGCATTTCCGAGTCAAACACGATGTGTAAGTTTATTCAGATCAAATCCTTTGGACTCTCTTAGTTTAAAAGTAAGAATGGCTTTTATCAGTAAAGCTGGATCTGGAGCTGTAGAGGCCGGAAAGCTGTAGTTGGCCTCCTTGTTCCTGTTTTGATAAGACCAGAAGGAGAATGAAGGAGAAATGAATAAATTAGACTTTAAAACTCTCTTTTGAGAGTATAAACATAATTTCTGTCAGCTGAGATCCAAACACACACCTCCTGCTTCTGTGTGATATTACTCTGCAAGCCACTATGACATAAGCTATTGGACAAATGTGGTTTTACAGGATGGATAGGTTGCTAGCTATTCAATTACATCACATTGGATTCACAAGAAGAGAAAGAAGAGGGATTTTGATATGAAAATAATGATCATGATTTATTTGGCATGTGCAAAGAGATAACTGAACGATTCACACAGAAACACATGTATTTCTCTGTGTCTTTAATGCTGTGGTGCTGTTTAACAGTTTTGTGTTATAGAGAGAAGTGTGCAACCCACTTTTATCAAAAAAACAAAAAAAAAAAACAAAAATGAAAAACATTGTGAACAAAATAAAGTAGGACTAAATCCAGGCCAGCTAGGTGAAACTATTAAAGCAGCAAATGAGCATTTCATTAATTGTGTGTTAGATTTAGTGGCATTTAGTGGTGAGGTTGCAGATTGCGACAACTTAATACCCCTTCACTCACCCCTCCCTTTCCAAGCATGTAGGACAACCTACAGTGACCTTTGGGTAAGGTAAAAATTCAAAAGACCTTCTCTACAGCTAGTGTTTGGTTTGTCCATTCTAGGCCGCTGCAGAAACATGGTGGTGCAACATGGCAGGCTTCAAGGAAGAAGACCTGCTCCCTATGTAGATACAAAGGGCTCATTCTGAGCTAACAAACACGATTCTTATTTTCATGTGATTATGCACTAATGAAAATATAATTATGAATATTATATTCTATTTCTGCCAGTAGATCCCCCTAAATACCCTAAATACTCCAAGTACCAGTCACACTCCACATGTTAGGACAGCAGTCACGAAAGCTCACTGATCGGGTCAGTGATAAAAACAGAAAACGAAAAACATGTCAGTTGTTGACAGCTGCATCACCGTCACTGCCATGAGTGTGACACTCCACTTACATTCAGCAATCAGCATTTAAGCAAACTGGAAGAAGCAAAGAGAAAGCTCAGAGAAAAAGAAAAAAAAAGATTATTCAGTGCTCCATATTTCCCAGGGTCTAACACCATGATGGAAAAAGAAACATGTGTGAAGTGTGGTGAGTTGGCAGTTCTTCTCAAAGGCAGACAAGACAAGATCCTCTTTGTTTCTTCAAGCACCAGTACGCAAACAGTCTTCATGAGAGACATGATCAGCAAAACAAACAGACAGAAGTTCCCTCCAACCGTCCATTTTCTATATCCACTTATTCTGCACTGTCTCCCAGCATGCATTGGGCCAAAGGCAAGCTCCACCGTGCAGAAGACCAGTGAAGAAGACAGACATGATATGGGTATTCTTAGATTCAGTGTGACTTATGCTTCCCGAGTACATTATATCTCTGATGACCACTGAAAATAAACATCCATAAAATAAAATGGGGCTCAAGTTGTAGTCCATATTACATGTTATGCATATAGTCACATTTATTTATTACTTATTGTGCAACATCTTTTGAATGAGTTCATATACAAGCTTCCATTCATCCATTAGTGGCTTTTTGCATTGGTCTAGTTAATGAGACTGATTTACCAGTGACTGCTGACCAACAGAACACAGATACCTGGTGAATGTGATGGAGTCACCTGATTTTCCTTTATGAGGAACATGGACAATGCTAAATAGGCTGTAGTAGAGTGAGTGCTGTAATGGTTATACCAGTACACAAGTTCACTTCTTGAATGTTTTTGAAATGACTTTGTCACACAGTCTGTCTGTTGCATACCAGCGTGTAAAGCTGGTACACACATGTCTCCGTACAGAGTGCTTTCAGTAGGTGACACTGTCCTTGTTTGGTTATTTTCCAAGCTTTTCTGCTTTACTAAGTATTTCACACTTGAAAATGACTGCAAAGCTGAAAGTGAGAGCGCATGATGTGCAGCCAAGGTCACGACTCAGATGATCCCGTGGCATTGTGGGTACGTTTATCTGTCCTCCTTCACCTTCGGTTTACTCTGCTCGTCACTTTTGGTGCTGTCTCAAAGCTATCACAATCGTGTCTCTTTTGCTCAGATTGAGTCATGAGGCTTCTCATCTCCTCACATCTCTCTGATCCACCCTAATCACTAACTGCCTCCCCTGCTGTCCACTGAGGGCTAACAAATGAGTCCTTTCCTGCTCCGTGCCACACAGTGTGACACAAATTACGCCACATCCACGCACACATGCACAAGAAGACATTGGAGTTCTACCAAAATGGATTTTCACGGCCAGTATTTCTGAACCGAAGCTACCAACAGCCAATATTTTGTCCCAGAACCTTTGACTGTGAAAATATGAATGTCAGAACGCTCCAAAAATAGCCCTGAAATCACCAGTCCTCTCAACTTAAAGGTTAAAGATTTCTCACAGCACAGAAGCTGTACTCACAGAGGCAGCAGTTGACATGTTAAACACAGACCTCCGCTCATTAGCTATAATTACTGCATTAAGGCATGATTAATTAACTAACAGAAGCAGCTCACTGTAAATAATTGCAAATATTTTGTAATTAAATTTGTTTTCTGGGATATTTTCTTTTATGTCCCCCAGAATGTCTGCCATCCAGGGGACACTAAGACTCTTAATGACTGAGTGATATTGATAAAGACACTTACAAAACAAGTGGTGCTTCCTTTCATCCTTTAAATATGATCAGGTCACATCACAATCAATACAGGTTTAGAGCTTCCTACTGATGACCCTATTGACATAGTAATGCAGACAAGCAAGCTGTATTGTGTCTCAATGGACAATGTTCAATTTTGTATTATCGATCAATTATTACCATGCCTACCGGGAACTGAAAGAGCTGACAGTGACAAATTGTGAAGTCATTCACAACAGTCACTCTGTGAAATGAGTAACCTTTGTGATTATAACATCTCTCCCAGAAACAGTGAACCAATCAGAGCTTTACCAGCAGGATTAGGAGTTGAGACATCATCTTCATAGCTACTTACTTGCGAAAGGCATGGATGGGACTGAAGCAGCTGTGCTGTTTACAGAGAAATTACTCTTAAGATTTTTGCTTGATCATCATGAAAAACCTTAGGTTAACTGCTCCTAGAAAAAAACAAAAAAACAAACTCCCTTCCACCAAAACAGAAATTCAAGCCCAATTTCCAGATAAGAGCGTCTCTTTTAGAGGAACCCTGGATTATGTTCCACCAGTTTTTTTTTTTTTTTTTTTTTTTTGTCATTTAAATGCCAATTATTTATTGCCAACTGCAATATCTGCACATGGTAAATGTGGTATAGTTAAGGTTAGGAAATGACTGTTTGTAAGGCACTTGGTTAAGGTAAGTTGTTAAGGTTCCCTGATGGAAGTCAGATGTACTACATGCCCCTCTACATCCTTAACTGTGATGTGCAGGTCATCCACTGTGGGGCTCTAACAAAGGACACTTGGCTGAGATATTGGCTTAAATGAACATTTTAGGGGGCATCAGATAAAAGCTGTCACATTAAATCACATCTTTCTTTCTCATTTCAAATTGTGTTTCGGGAACCTTTATGCTTTGGCATATGAGGAGAGGTTGAGAGCAAAGCCAGACTCCTCATCTCCTCATCGTCCATGTATTCCCCCTATTCACTGCACAGTGGGCCATAACCACCCGCCTCCCCAACCTATTTCCACACAGAATCCATTACATGTCCCCTGCCTCTCTTTATCTTCATCCCCCAGTTCAATCCATCCAGTCAAATATTCACACACTGCTTGCCTCTTTCCATTTGAGCCCATCACAAGGTTCCACAGCCACTAGCTCACTCTGAACCTGGGATTATCATCTAGGAGACACCTTGCCCATGTGAGCTGAACCACACAGAGGAAGAAGAAAAGCTATAATGCATCCTTCTCCTCCTATCTTCGCACAAGCTGACAGTGGATGGTATATTTCTTTTTTATTTCTCACACCTTAAGGCACAAACAGCCCACACCCACTGTTGAGTTACGTAAGTGCGATAACTAGAGGAGAGGAGGCAGGGGCAACGAGGGGATATTAACTGCTCTGGAGACTGGAGGAGGATAAGGCAGGAGATACCCACTGCAACATCGCAACATCTCTGCTTGGTTGGCTTCCCACGACTGGCTCAGTATCAGCCCACTATCAGCCCGAGGAGGGAAAGATGGGGAGGCAGCGACGGTGGCTCAGAGGAGGAAGAGGAGGAGGAGGACCAAGAAAAGAAGACCACAGGCTGATTAGAGGAAGCGTATGAGAGAAGCAGAGGAACGAAGGAAAGATAGATGGTGGAAAAGTTAAGGGGAGAAAGGGGAGCCGAGAAATGTTCCATTGCTCTGGCTGTAAGTCCTGACAGAGCCAGGATAGAAATGTCAGGCCACATCCTGTCTGCCGAGTGGAGGGAAGGAGAACTGGGATCCAGCAGCAGACAATTAGACTTCAAGCCACAGGCCATTATCCAATCTTATTTCTGCTTCTCTCCTTCCATCTTCCTCTTTTGTCTCTACATCACCACCCCCACTGCTTTGAGCATCCCCAAAGCTATCCAATATCAGTACTTGATTTCTCTTCTGTTCCACAAGCTTCCCGGAAGCCGATCAAGTGTCCCTCCCCGGACTGCAGAGGGGTGGAATACGGTGCCAACCTCGCAAGGTCACAGAGCTTGCTTTCATCAGATGAAACCCTAAACCTTCCATTTCCCTCGTTCTGTCCCTTTTTTCCCCTCTACTTCAGCCAGAGCACTCCACTTGCTGCACCGCACATGTCACACAATTATCCCCACTTTTCAGAAATGATACACATTTTCACTAGCTTGATTGCTACTGAAGATGTCGTTTCTCTTTCATTTTGCTGAGAACATGCTAAACTTCAAGGTGACCTTGAGAAAACAAAAAACCTTATCTATTTTACCCACTGAAAGCACAGCTTTCTCTATTGTTTCACAGAGAAGCAGAGATCTTAAACTTAGCTCTTAGGTGCTTTTGAAAACGCGGTTTATGTATGAAATGTGATGTAATCCCCTTACCAATCAATATTTTACAATCCACTTTTTTGAGTTAAACAACTGTAAGAGCTTTTCAACTCACCGTTTATCTCAGCATCTTTTCCATCCTCCTTCACGCTGGGTAAACAGTTTTCCAGGTAAACTCCATTATGATAACAGCTATCCCCCTCACTGAGCTGTGGTGGTGGCTCCCAGCACAAACATGGAGTCTGCATGATGCCACAGGGCCTGTTAGATGTGCTGGAGGTCAGACAGTCCTCCAGCCACTGGCAAAGCATCTGACAGGCCGCCATGCTGGGGTTGCGCTTCCCCACCACTAGGTACTCTGTTTTGAAATCCCCGTTGCCACCTTTGATGGCAGTGCCTGCCCGAGGAGGTCCCTTCCTCATTTGGAGGAACTGTTTTCCAGCCTCCAGGAAGGCCACCGGAGCAGAGGAATCACACAGCCTCACCACCTCGTCAAAGCTCTCCATGCCCAGGTAGGTACGTGTAGTTTCCAGGAAGGAGTCGTACTGGAAGGTGCGTAGCTGTGATGGCATGCAGTCATCTGTGGGTTTGGTTACCTTGATGAAGATGGTGTAGCGCCGCGGATCGGGGTTCTGCAGGGTCCAGGAGCAAGGCATAGTGGGGAACACCGATGATGACAGGAAGAAGCCGAAGAAGCGGCTCTGGACTAAGGTGGAGCAGGAGTCCGACTCTGGGCCTGAGGGTGCTGCGTGACACCAACCCTCCATCAGCAACAGAGGAGCAAAATACAAGAATAGTACTGGGAGAGGCCACCTCGCTTGGCCAGGAATCTGAGAAACAATTCTTGCCATGATTTGCAGATGAAGGGAAGGAGAAAGTATCATAGGCTGACAGCTGTTTCTGGAGGACTCAACTTACAGCTGTGTAGGGCAGAGGAAGAAGAGAAGGAGGGGAGGGGGAAGAGGATGTGGTGGAGGAGGAGGCAGATGAGGTTGCTCTCAATGATCCAGCGATCGGCCCATGGCTGTGTCAGTCGACCCTGAGATTCACAGGAACCTGTGAAATGGAAGAGACAAGATATATATTAGACTTTATATCTGATCAGACAACAGAATGGGATTACACTGATTCTATTTATCTCCGCAACGAGAAATCTCTATCAGCTATAATTGTTTGTGCTGTAAACTGAGAGCAACTGCAGTGACTCGGGCGCTGGTGACGAATGACAAATTGAACAGAAGCAGATGAAGGGAGGGAGCCAGTGATTTAGTGACATCTTTCTTCATTACTCGAGGTCAGATTGGTTTCTTCCTGAGAGACAACTGCTTTCCTCACGTCTGCTTGCATATTTCATTCGCCAGTTCATTAATTTGTCCAATTATAAGATGATTAATTACAAAAAAAGCAACACCTGCAGTCATTCATTATTCCACTTTATCAGGGATGAGCCACAGACAGTGATGCCAGGATCAGTAGTCCTCTTTGTTTTTGCTTATTAAAGCCAAAACAGTTAGCTGCTGGCTGATGTTTTGGCTTAAAATACACTTTAAAAAGATGATAAGCAATATATTTCACTTTTTAGCCAATTTGCTTCTCTTACACTTCGCCTTCCTTGAGTAGCTTTGCCGTTTGTTATAATCAATTTTACTATATTGAAAAGCTGTGACATTGAAAATAGTTTTAGGATGGTAAACAATGTCGTTCAAATACACACTCCTGGTTTGCTCTTTTTGTGAGAATTGTGTAGTTTCGGCTAAGTGCAATGACTGATTTGAAACAAGTTGTTTTTTAGGGAGGGTTGTTTGTCTATTGTTAAAGTCATTGAGTGAAAGACAAAAGGTGCTCAGTCTGCAGCACTGAGGAACATTTACAAGGACGTCTGTCATCAGGATGATTTGTGCAGGTTGCAGTGAAAAAGGACAATTTTATGAGTGAGCAGACTGTCACGTAACCTTCAGTTATCCACCATATAAACAAGCTAAACTCACAGAAGTTTTGTAAAAGTAATACAAGTGACAGATTATTTGAAAATACATTGAACTTGACTTTCTTTATCTTTTTTCTAGCTGTGACAGGTTGCTGTTTGAAGCAAATAAGCTCTGATAAACACTCCTTTATGCATCCTGCTCAACAGGAAGACTATTAGCTGGTGATCATAGTGCAGCATTTAGTAGCTAAAGAGCATCTCATTGGTACTGGTATTAATACACACCTCATTAAGTAGATCAATTATTGCACATTGGCCACCAGAACAGAATTCTCACTCATGACACAACATACTTCTTTTCATAATTTTCTCACCATTTGTGCCCTTTCTCCCCAGTAAACAATGCTGATGCTGTTGTTTGACCAATTTCCCAGAATGCAAGCGACAATCTGCAGCAAGAGGTCATTTCCTCTGACTCATTTTGGCATGTTCACAATTTCAAGTGCATTTTCAAGTAGTAGCTTGCACAACAATTTTGTGAAACAGGTTCCAGTCCTAAAATTCGATGATGGGCAGTGAATTGATCAGAATGCAAATGATTAGCATCTTTCAACATAATACAGTGTATGATTTAATATGAACCAGTGATATTAATATCACTGGTTCATATTAATACATTAATATGATTTAATATGAACCAGGACATAACTGCTTCAACAACCATAATATGTGTCAATGGACAATGGCTAACACACTCAGAAATGGTTCTCTTCATACAGTATTACACTGGGTGTTTGCATGCATGAGCATGTTCTGAGGAAACACATACAAACTGATCCACACAAATCCTCACAGACACAGCAACTGATGAAAATTATGTCACATGAACATTGTCCAGTGTCTAGTCAGCTCTATAGCCTTCTTTGGGTGGATGCAGTAAAGATAATGCCTTTAAACAATCAAGCACCCCATCTGTGAAGTTGAAATAACCCCGGGTTTATCCCAGAGGTGTCAATTCTGCAAAGTCCCTGCAGCTAATATCACTTACCACCAAAAGGCTTTTCTTCTGATACAGCGACTCTTCCTGTCTGATTTTATCTCAGCATATCTTGGATCATATCTCGTTTTGCCTCATCATATTTTGGCCTGCCTTTTCCTGCCTCACCCTGCCTTGGCCTGGCAGCTCTCTAAATTCACCTCCTACCAAAAAGCATCCAGGGAAAACTACCACGGCCACTTTGACCAGACAAGCCTGACAGTAATGAAGTGAATAAAGCTTTAACAGAGGATAAAGAGCTGCTCTTTATTGACAGCTCCGACTCATCTATCTCTAGAACCCCCACACACCCAACGCACCCCACCCTCCTCCTCCTAACCTGCCATGAGGGAGTCTGATCACCCAACATGCAGTGCTCTGTCAGAGCTTCCTGTTCATGTCAAGCCTCCCCTCATTATTAACACCGAGCACTGGCCCCCACCTCCCTACCTCCAACCCTGAAACACACAGACACACAGGCACCCCCACCGTCCTCTATCGATCTTTGTATTTGAGAAGCTAACCGATATAGAGCAGCTATTAACACACTTTCATCTACTTTGCAGCAGAGGGGAATAGGATACAGCAGTGAAAGAAGAGATTTGAGCCACAGCTGCAGTCTGCTGAGTAACAGGCGACCCCAAGATTAAACTTGTTCCCTGCAAATTAATCAATGCGACTCTTTGTATCTCTGCTGATACATGTTATATTATGGTTTTTGAAAAGTTATCAGGAGCCGAGGGCTTCTCTGCTTTTCTGGGCATTTCTGCACAGAGCACTGAATTCAGTAAGGGTGACACCGAGGATGGAAAACATAAAGGCAAATATACACATAAAGCTCCTATGTACAGATTTTAATTAAAGTTCCATTTTTGCCCCCATAATGCAGTTCAAAACCATGACACTCTGCCTCGCCAGTAAACGCCGTCTTTAATCTCCACACCTACAGTATGTAATGCAGGCTTTCTGTTATGAACTTGCAGTCAACACGTCCAATTTGACGTAACCCTGATGACATTAGAAGACAGACGGAGTTACTTCCAATGAGGAATAAACTGATCTAAATGTGTACAATCAGGGCATTGTCCCTTTTAATAATCCCACGCATCCAATACATAGCTGCACTGATGCAACATATCTGTAGCTGTGTATATATCCAATAAGTCCTCCAACCTAAACCACTCAAACTCATAAACTCTGCTCTCATCTTTGATTTCTCATTTTGTATGTTTGACAAATGACAAATTATGTTTCATAGAAAGAAAGAAATAAAATAGAAATGTTAAAAAAGACTGCTGCCAAAATTGGAGTCACGAGATGCATGAAGGCATTTGCACAATATGCAACAGTTGTCGTGAACCTGGAAACCTACCTGGGTGCATTTCGTAGTAAAAAGTTCTTTACTGGGAGGAAATTTTAGTATTCTGTAGCTGTGGAATTATTCATTCCTTTCAGCCTGTGGCTGGAACAGCAAGCAATTAAAAGAACAAAGGTGTTGCATTAGCCAGCAGCCCAGAAGCATGAATCCATGTAAACATGCCCAACAGGCTGGCTTTGTGAGCGAGTCAGAACAATGGCCCAATCACAGAGAAGCAACAGTCCCTCAGACAGATATGTAGAGGAAGAGAGAGACAAAGAGAGCAGTGATGAGAAAATGATAGAGTCGCATGGAGCATCACTTCTCACATCAGCAGTACAGGGATTACAGGCTGATTAGCAGAGTAACACAGGGACCTGCTGCTACACTCTGCCGTATAAACTACAAGCCAAGAAGCCATGGGACTGTGAGACGAAGACGGATTCCCTCTTCTCTGAAGAATAAATCCTGTAAAATTGCTCCTCTGCGTCATCAACTTCTGTCACATGCAAAATAATTTGGCATCAGTTACAGCAGTTTGTGCCAGTGGATATTGATCAAGGAGGCCATTGTGTCCATGCATATAACACTCAAGTGAGCTATCAGAAACTAAGGAGGAAGAAGGGGAAAAGAGAGGATGATGGAAGATGAAAAAAAAATCCATTATATAATTTTAGACTGATATATTGATGTGAGATTATCTTTTTGTTTAAAATCATGTACGCTCCATGTTCCAAATCCTCTGCACATGTCTCCACAATGATTATATGGAGACATTCAATGATTACACAGCCAACTTTTCAACTCTTCAACAATTATTACTGACAGAACATGGCAGAAGCTACATAACCAGGAGAAAACAACCACAGACTGTGTTAAATGACAGCAACATGTGTAGAAGCACAAGTTACTAGACTTAGCTTATTAATTTAGCAAAAATGCAGATGGATTAGTAACTGATCCTGGTTGGTGATTTTGTTTCCTAATGTTTTTAGTTCAAACAAGAATCTGGTCTGGCTTGAATGAGAGAGGTTCAGTTATTAGTTCATCCCGTTGGTTATTACTGTAATTGTTTGGCACCATTAGAAACATTAATGCTAGAAACACTATTATATTGATCTTAGGTGCATAAGGATTAGCCTATATTTTTGAATACTTGAAATTAAATCTTGAAGAAAACAGCGGAACCTGTTACTAAACTGCATTAACAACATGCAGCAGTTTGGTCAGATTTCTGTTAGCACTGGTGGCTTTAAGTAATATGATAGTAGACAAAATTTTCAAAGGACAGCATTGCTTTGTAAATGTCAAACCGGGCAGTCAAGAAGGGAAGAGGACCCAAATACAGGAACTCCAGGATAAACGTATGAGTGCACTAAAATCTTTTATTAAACTCAAATTTCACTGGATCAGTGCAGGGCCAGAGAACAAAACAACCCCAACAACTAAAACTCATCCATGAAGGAGGGAAAAAGGCTGGAAACATAAAACACAAAGCAAAGTCCAAAAGGCCTTACTTGAAATCAAAAGGCAACCAAGGTACAGGAACGAACACAGGGAGCTGACTCAGGGAAATAAGGCAGAAGCACACACCACAACGAACACAGGTAAACACACAGACAAACTGACAAAGGAATAGGGGAGGCAACAAGACTTATATACACAGGAGTAATGGGCAACAGGTGAAACCAATTAGGGCGGGGCAAACAATTAAAAAAGGAGGGAAACCAGACAAAGACAGGAAGTAGAACAAGACTGGATACACTAGGGACAAGACTTCAAAATAAAACAGGAAATACACAGCTGAAACTGAAGAGACAAAAAGAATAACTTGACTTAACAACTAACTTAACTACTAACAGAACTTAACCAGAGTCCAAAAAGGGCTGTGTTCAACAAATGTCCAAGAAGAGTTCAAAACAAAAGGGTTCAGAAAACAGCCCCTTAGGAGCAGATCAAAAACTAATTAATGTTCTCAAATCTGGATTGACTTGATTGATGTCCGCATCAAAAGTCCATCTGAAAACTGCACAAATTTATAGCCTTTTTATTTTGAACATCTGACAAACTTTTTTAAACTGAAGAGAAACAAGTGTTGATGTGAACTGAAAGAAACATCTGCAATACTAAATATTAATTTGAAATAAATATTGTGTAATCATAATTTTACCAGTGTGGAATTTATGAGGCAATAAGTGAGGATTTTAGACATGTGCACAATATTGGAAATAAAATTATATACCTTTGTTAAAGAAATATTTGAGTGACTATCAGCTCCTCACCACCTGCAGGGTTAAAATGTGGCTCTGAAAGTTTGCAGCTTGTCGCTTCATCGTAGCTTTTATACGACTAAAATTCACAGCGTCACTGCAAAAGCAAAAGTCAAAATGAATCAAAATTTCTCAACCAATTCTGTAATATAATGTGCTTCCCCACCGATGATCTGTCGTCACCAATAAGTTACTACTGTCAGAGAAACTTGCTGCACAGAGAATGTAGTGCCACACACAATTTAGCCAAGTTAAATACCATTTGATACTGAAAAACTTTCTGTCCAGTAATCTTATAAGGTTTGTCAGGAATTATGTCAAAGGCCTGAACAGCAAATTTACATGACAACTGTCTTCAGTTCTACCCAGTACCATCCTTTTACAGAATATGTGAATGGATTCCCAGGTTGTCCTGAGCTATGAAGGTTAACAGAGACACGAGCTGGAGAAAACACAGCAGAGTCTTTTTTTCGACAAACTGCTGCTGTTTCTCTACACCTGCACCCTGATGACTGCAACAACAAAATCCACAACGTCCTGCAAGGCTCCAGAATTAAACTGATAATCATCTGTCTCTGCTGATGAATGTGTTTACCATGGTAAATGTCAAAGCCTTTCTAATGAGCAGGAGGAAGACACACACACACAAACACAAACACACTTGCTCGCTATTATTTGGATACACGTTTCAATTACAGCTCCCACAGGGCTCAATGGGAAGTCTTACAGTGAAAGTGGGGAATGTTTACTTGATGAGAATTGACTTACGATATGGTAATAAACTGTAGTGGATTGTAAAAAGAAAAAGAGCACAGTTGACTTTACAGAGGTAATAGCGTGTGTGTGTGTGTCTGTGTGTGTGTGTGAGTGTGTGTGTGAGTGATTTTCAATACAGAAATCAGACCAGAGTGGTGTGGACTTTACTTTACAAAAATCTGCAGTGCAGCCTGTCTCTTCTTGCATTAAGGAGGCTATTATCCAGCTAAAACATACAAATGGACAAAGTACAGGTTATTAGTAGACAGAGTGTTAAAAGCCCAACAGAAGCAGACAAGTTAATTACAGCACACTATATAAATGATCTGGAAGTAAAAAAGGAAAAAACACATTCCTTCCATCTGCAAAGGATGGTAAAGAAAATCTGTAAAACATGTGAGAACTAAAACATGAAGATGAACAGTTGAAACAAGATAAAATCTGCACAGTTATTACTCTCTATAACTGTGTAGATTTTCTCCAAATCTAGAAAATCAGTTTTTATGTGACATCACATCATCCCAATGCAAAGTCTATGGGCCATGGAGGTGGGGCCAGACACACTGATGTGGATGGGTAGTGGGCTGTGTAACATGGCAGCAAACCAAAACAAGAGAGAGCATGTTTGGCATATGGCTGGGTGAACAACTTCTGATTAAATGAATGGGAATGGATGCCTTGAGGTGATCCTGACTATTGGTACTGGACTGATCTGAGTGTTTTTAACAGTCTGGTATCAGGTAAAATAAAGCTGATCAAAATTACTTACTGAACTCCACTGTGTTTTGTCACCTCACCCTGCTTGTGTTGCAAGTGCTGCTACAACAGCTGATTTCTACAGTGCAGCATTTCACTCATATCTGCCCATTAGATTCAGATTTATTCTTTTGCTGACCAGATAAAAGTGCATCACAAACGATCACGGAGTCACCAAAGTCTTTGGGAATCTTCGCCTGAGGATATGTTCTGTGGTCTGCTGTCAAGATATCCTGCTCCAGACTAAAGTGTTGGACAGACAGCAACGACAGACTGACACTGTCATCCTCATGCTGGGCTGCTAGTGGAGGAGGGAAATTGCGATGCTGTCAGTCTGTATCAATCAAAGCCCACAGTGCGGGATGTGGACAGCAAACAGACGTCAGCTTTGTTTACACCACTGTTACACTTGAGCCGCTAAAGCACCATGAGTGTAATTGAACATGTCTATTATTAGGTTTACAGTACAGGCTGTGTATAGTATAGGAGCTGAGTGACTCCAGCTGCATGCTGCTCTGTCCTTGAGAGTGAAAAAAAAAAAAAGAAGAAGCAGAACAATTACTCCATACACAACAGGCAATGGCTGTGTTGAAGTGGATCCAGAGTTAAATACAGCCTTAATTGGATTTCACTGAGATGAGAATTTATGACATGTGTAACCCCAGATTACAGTCTTCCCACAGACAGAGCAAGAAGCACAAGTGGTTTACAAACACATTAATGAGCTGATAATGACAAACAGATCCTCGGCTTTGTTGGATTCTCACTTCTAACACTCATGGCTGCAGTCACAGCAGTGCTCTGCCCACTGCCAGGAGAAAAAAAAAAAGCAAAGCAAGATTAGAGTCATGATGCATGTGTCTCAGTCTGTGTGCGTGTGTGTGTGTGTGTGTGTGTGTGTGTGTGTGTGTGTGTGTGTGGCATCTCTCCTTCCTAATACCCATATCTCTCAGTAGGGATGTTACTGATGGTGAATGTGAAGGTCCTTTTTTTCCACTAGCACCATAAGTCTCTGTATAATGGTGGCTTTGTTCTGTGACATAATCACATTAATAAAGGCAATTGCTCTGGATAGCAAATCAAATCAAGCCAGATCACATTCAGATGAAAACACACTAATCAGAAAAGCTATGTGTTTGCAAAAAGGAACGGGTATTAAGGCTGAAAGAGGACATCATGTGCAACCGAAAGCTTCGAAATGTTATTTCAGCTCTGTTCCATCCGACCGTAAAATACATTTTACACAAACCTCTGAAAGTCTCCAAAATGTGAATCCAATGTGCTTGCATCAGCTGGAATAAAGACAGTTTCTTTATTCCCCCTTCTAATGTTTAACATATGCATCCACAAGGGAAGCTGAACTGATATTTAAAAAATCTGATTGGGATTGATTGGGATTTGTATTAGATCTCAGCACACCAGTATGACTGATTATAATTCTCTATGAAAGATGGTACGTCTGCATCGTTCAGTATAGTGATGACCTGCTGCAGTTATTTTAGTCACATAATAAAACCATACACTGTATGGAGATACATGGAGGGTGGGGATACGTCAGACCCGTCAGACACACACAATCCTGCCTCCTCCATGTATAATTGTATGTCACAACCAGGCTCAAGGCTGAACAGTGGAAGACGCCCACATGAGTAAAGTAGGTCTATTTGACTGAACTGAAAGAGGAAATGAACTAAAGACATACAAAATACAAAGAAACCAAAAAAAGGGGACACCAGTGAAGAAAGACCAGCTGACGGCAACCAAGTGGACTGCAGGCAGACCAGGTGAGCCTCTCTTATGAACCTGGGTCCTGCCCAGAGAGGATCATCACAAGTACTATTTGCACCAGCATGTATGAAAACAAAGGACATGATGTCCACAGGAATTTTTGTCAACATTATGCCACATATTTACAACGTGTGAATTTGAGCTCAGGATCCCAGGTCTGGTTCCAGACCTCTGAAAAGCTGCCGATAACATGACTTTTCTGCAATTCAAAACTGATGGCTGGTTCACCTGGTTGGGAAACAAGCAACTGATTGGACAGGGTTTAAGAGTGGGACTGTGATTGTCTTGTGCAACCCTGTCCTCTAAAAATGACATTTGATTACTGCAACTATCTGCTGCCTGGATTACATCTACTGCCAACATTTATTTTCTACTGCTACATTCTTCTACAGCACAGAAGTCATAGGATGGTGGATTCACCAAGAGCAGGACATTAGAGCAGGACCATGGTTTGCGTCCTGTGTCCCATGTGTGGACAGGTTTAGGTTTAGGAGATTTTTTTTAAATTTTATTATTTTATATCTTATTATTATATATCTTTCCCAAACCTGGTGTTGACACAGCTGTACAGGCTGCTGTAAATCAGCTCTTAAATCTGCATATTTCTTTGATCATCCAGGAAAAAAAAACAAAAAAAAACTGAAAATGAAATGAAAACAAAATGATCCTCTGTCCACTCCTTTCTTAGACACTTACTTTTAATTTGCTACATTTAATTTGTCGCCCATCTGTATGCTATGCTCCACAGATATAAATAATCCAACTTCATTTCTGAGCTCCAGCAGTCCAGTTGTATATAAATGATTTCATTTCCATGAACCACACTTTTTGATGCAGAAGCTCACTGTGTGATTCAATAACAAGAATTCGAGAAGGGACTGCTCCAACAGGCAGCCACCTGAAATTATCTGTGGGAGAGTGAACAGGAGCTCTGGCTGCCTGTTACCACCCTGTCAGCTACGATATTACTATTTTAATTTTAAAATATCGTCAAGAAACAGACAAACAAACCAACAGCTTTCCCAATTCAGCTGAAAAGCCATTCACTTTCAGGAGCATCGTGCTACATTGTCAAAGGTAATGTGTCTCTTTCATGGCTGCTTCCACATCAATAGAGAGCAGACTCCTGATCAGCTGCAGGTTAAGTGCTGTTGAGTGGAGGAGCAGCATGAAAATGATTCTATCCATTACACCATCATTAAACCATGTATGGGACAAGAAATACATGATGAGGCTGTTTGTGCCAAACGCATAATATTAATCACTTCTCAATGCAAACATAAGCACTATTATACACATTAAACACACACACACACACACACACACACACACACACACACACAGATGCACATTTACACATTGAAAGCAATGTTATTTGTCTGTAGATGCACAAAACTTGTACACACACACACATACAAAGGGCAGCAATGACTCAGTATAATAGCCATTTGTGAGACCGACCTTAGGGGATGACGTGGCCACACATCTTCCACACATGACCTCACAGTCTGAGAAAGACTTGCACAGACAGCTCTATAATCCTAACAACAGCACAACAACACGTCAACACTCAGCTCCACACTGGTGCTGTGTACGGAGCAGGATCATTCAGAGGGTGTTTTCTGTTTAATTATGATTTAACCATGATTACCTCTTAATTTTATACTCTATATTCTTTAAATTATGGATTGAAATGCTAAAACAATTTGTTGATTAATCCATTAATGTCAAATACTCTCTGGTAGGAGTTTCATCAACGTTAGTATCTGATGCTTATTCATTGAATATGTTACCTTGGGCTCTCTGTTCTGTATCTCTCCTTTCTTCACATACATTTTCTGCTGAGTTATCCACCTATGAAATCATATGAAAACAGCCCCAGGGGGTGGGAGGGGGGAGGATGAGATCCCCAACAGGACAGCTTCAACGGCAACAACGAAGGATAACGACCAACTGATAACAATGAACACCGTGAGATGCACTTGCAGCAATCTGTGAGAATGAGCAGAGCCTCAAAATCCACAGGACCAAGATGAAATGCACAGAGAGGCAGGGATTGGTGCTGGTGCAACGCAGGAGGAGTCTGGTCTGGAATCCCCCCACAGAGCCCTGAACTTCCACACCCTTCAACCCCTGACACTGTGCACAGCATCCCAGAGCAGGAAGATCAGAGACAGGTTAGCATGGTAATATTAGCATTTAGCTGAGGGCATTGCTTTGCAAAGTACAGTGGTGCAGCCCTAAAAACTGTCATGCATTTGGTGTCAGCTCCCCTGCGGGGCTCCTGTGGTACCAACCACATAAGATCTAACATGCTGTTCTCCTTTCTGCTACAAGGTTCTGCACAAGCAAAGGGTTAGTGTTAGACATTTAGTTGTGATGGCTAAGGTTAGGGTAAGGGGCTATGGAATGCATTATGCTAACGGGTGTCCCCCACAGGGACAGCGAAACAAGTTTGTGTGGTCGCGCGTGCGTGTGCACACATATCTGTTCAGCACAAGGACTCTGAATCCTGGCTATTACTGTAAGGCCAAACACAAAAACCCAAACAAAGAGTCTGTGCAGTGGAGCTTCAGAAAAGCACTCCTCTGATCATCAGTGAGTGCCCTGGCAAAGCCTACTGCTGAGGTTAAAACTAGACTGCTATACCACTGAAACAACAAACGAAAGGAACAAAGCAGGAAAGAAAAGCACATTTTATTGAACTAAAACTAATTGTGAAACTTTACATGTGTGACACATGGAAAACAACATACTGTTAATGGAGCATTCAACTGTTTTCTTTGTGCAGTCAGTTTAATTGAAACTGTGTTGTTTTCAGCAGTAGCTGTCTGGGAAACAATCAATCCGCTGAGCAGAGCCTTCAGTATGCATTGCACATGACTCTCTCCTACACTTCCACCATACCGCTATTTATAATCAGACAGAGGAAATACTGCTCATTTTCTTTTCATTTTCACCATGTTTGTGGAAATTCAGGAACAATGCAAACCAGCTCTGGGGAGTCATCAAGCTCTAGCAGGAATGTCAATATTTTACCTTTTCTGCTTCTTAACAAAAGAAAAGGTAGCTCACGCTAACAAAGCTGTAGACAACTGTCTTACTGTTTGTTGACAGGTTCACTAAATCTTTGCTTTCTATTAACAAAAAAAAAAAAAAAAAGGCTCATTCTTGTTCCTGCCATATAACTCTATCTGATGCTTTGTGGTTACCTCAGCCTCCACTGGCAACTCAGATGATTCAATCAATTAAACAGACGAGGTAAGTAGAAAATCAATGCCAAAACTTTTGCTGTTGCCTCACCCTCAGTCTCATTACGTTATTAAACTGGGTCTGGTTTTCTTGGAGTGATTAACAATTAGTGTGTTCACTGAAATATCAAATGCAACGTGTGAAAAGTCTTTGAAAAATAATGAGGAAACATTTCAGCGTTACTGTTGACTGATGTGTCAAGACTGTCATCCTGTAAAAAAACAACCCCATGTCATGTGTGCAAACTGATTATTACGATCTATAGGTATATTTAATGTGAGGTGACTTCTAGGGGGCATAGTAATTATCTATGGAGAAACATTTTGCATTCAAGGTTGGTTGGGGTGGATGAATGAGTGGACAAAACACAGGATCTTCACACTAAAGATGGTTCAATTCCCATATGAAACTAAAAATCAGGGTTGTTTCTTTTATCTAGAATAATTTATTATGATTGTTTCATTGTAACCATATTGTAAACTGTCATCTCACAGTAAAAGGGTTCCAGGTTTGAACCTCGGTTTGAGTTTGCATGTTCTCCCTGTGCCTGCGTGGGTTCTCTCCGGGTACTCCGGCTTCCTCCCACAATCCCAAAAAACATGCACATTAGGTTAATTGGCTGCTCTACATTGCCCCTAGGTGTGTGTGTGTGCGTGTTGGTTGTCTGTCTTTGTGTGTCAGCCCTGTGATTGACTGGCAACCAGTCTCGGCTGTAGTCAGCTCGGCTCCAGCTGCCCTGACGGATGGATGGATGTAACCATGATAACGAAGGTCATAAAACCTTACAGAAGTTCTTATTTTAACCCAAACCATGACTTCTCCATAGCCTTAACCACGTGTTCATTATTGCTACCATGATGACAAAGGTTAGTGTGTCTGCTGCTGGTGAGCTCATCTGGGTCATATCTGAGGGTGGGGACAAGTGACCTATAAGGACTATGAGGTTGGAAGACTTGTTGGATGTGCCACATGTACCCTGAGGAGATTCCACGCTGAGACATCACTCAGGTGCTAAGGAGGCCACTCCGACCCCACTCCTCAGTCGCTGAGGTGTATTTGAATCATTATCATTATTAGTGGTATTATTATTTTACTTTGAAGTTAATAAACTCTCCGTGTCCGTGTCACCCACAACACACTTTTTATAGTTAGTGTGAGCAGCACGAGCTTTCCAGATGGTTTCCTATAAGGCTTTGTATGGTGTGGTAATTTGTCTATAGGTCTATTGATCCGTTGTGTCAGAAGGTTTGGACAGGATTCAGATTCAGGATTCAGACAGCTCCTCCAGCTTTAACAACATAAAGATCAAATCCAGCTTTTAACAGCAGCACAGAAAGTATGGTTTTATTCAAACTGTCAGCACAGTTACCTTGATTTCCTCTTCACTATGCTGTCTTCATATCATTTCCTGCTGTCAAGATGTGCTTTACTATGTTGCAAGAGCTTTATGGATGTAACTAAGTGTAACTGTAGTGCTGTGATTTTATGAGCTAAACTGCAAATACACTGCCTGTGTTGCTTTAGTGAGAAAATCACTTCGAGAAACTATCATGAAGGATCATGAAACAACAGATCAGCAGCTCCTCACAAAATTCAAACGACAAAAATTCACCAATCTATCCCTGAACTCTGTCCAGCAACAATGTTGAAGTGAAACAGAAATATCAACTATATTTGCATTAGCTCCCGTTATCGTTTTTAGAGATTTGATGAGCATAGAAGAAAAAAAAAGAAGGGAGGGGGGAGCCCATCAGGGAAATTGGTGCAGTGGAGCCTGACTCTGGGAATAAAGAGAGATGCCAGCGAGGCAGTACAGACCTGCACTGTCCTGTGTCCATCACTAAGCCGGTGTGTGTGTGTGTGAGTGTGTGCGTGTGGAGGTTTCCCAGGGTTGAAGGGCTCTATTGAGGCAGGCTCTCCTCCTTTCCTCTCATTGCCATGCAAAGGGAACCAGCTGCCTACACTCGGCCATGACGGCTGAAATATTTACCACTCTGTTTACCAGGGACGTCCTGACTGACAGTACCACCCCCCCCCCAACACCCCCACCCCTGACAGGCCTTCTTCTCTTTCCCTAAAACTTCATCTCTCCCTTTCTCCTCCTCCTCCCTTCGTTCCTGTGTTTGAGCGTCCTATCATCGCTGGCTCTGAGCGTCTTACACCGGTTTTGTCGATAATAGACTCTTTGAGTGACAAATTTTAATCCTGTCCCATTCTAATGACATTTGCTCTCCCCTTTGTGTGTCACCCCCTATCAAAATGTCACAGGCAGATTTACAAGTGCATGAGCTGCCAAACAAAGCTTTTTTTAGCCTGGGGCTTTAGGGCAGGGGGAAAAATCCATATATACTACAAATCAATGGGAGGGAAATTTACGGCTGGCACCTGTGGACTCAAGATTGCGAATGGCTCACATGCGTACAAAAGAATAAATTACTTCGATGAATTTGATGCTGTGTGTGTGTGTGTGTGTGTGTGTGTGTGTGTGTGTGTGTGTGTGTGTTCTCCCCTAAATTCTATCTTTGTAGTTTGTCACAGTGCATGTGTAAGAAAAGGAGGACAAGGATGTCATCTCACTGCTAAAGCTTGACAGTATTGTGATTAACTGTCATGAAAACAAACAATACTCTCTCTCTGTATGTTAACTTTAGCATTTTTGATCCAGTATGATTGCAGTTTATTTGCATATATTTATGTTAACTTAAAACATTTTCATCGTTCTGACAAATACATAAAAAAATTCCATCTATACACAATGAGGTGTGTGGTCTACAGAGTGTATCAGACTAAATACTGGGCTTCATCAGGCAGATATATAGCCAGCGCTGGGTTAAATTACACTTTTTAACTGCATTAACAGTTAAAAATGCATTAACAGACCTCTCTCTCTTCAATTCCAGTGTGGCGTCTTTCTGTTTGCTATACTTCCCCCCTATACTTGCTATACTTGAGAAAGATTACCAACAATATCATCCACATCAGTGTAATCTGGGGACCCTCGGTTCTGCAGAAACATCAATACTTCTGGTTTATGTGGTGAGTGAACACCTGTATTCAGCACAATAAGTGTGCTCCATCTATAGTCTCTGATTTGAGAAGGGCTGTGCGTAAATTTACACATGGATGGCACAACAGCATGACTTCATCCATTATCTACATCTGCTGACACGGTGACAGGATCAGTCACGATCTAACAGAGCTGCTGCTGGACACTGAAGGCAAAAGAGCCAGGCGCAGGAGCCAGAAACACTCCATGATTTCAGTGGATTATGTTCACTGGTTTTTCCCTTTGCTCAGATCCAGCTCCGTGGACTACAGGCACACGCACATCTCTCCAAAATCCTGCTCACTTTACACACTGCTGCCACAGCTTGGATTTTATGTTAGCAACTAGAAGGTCCCCAAACCCTGTTTTGTATTTGTTTGTTTGAAGAGCTAAGTTGTTGTTGTTGGATAAATAAGGACGGACGTTTTGCAAATATAAAGGGTTAAGATTGAGATTTTGAAAACTGTGCGGGACATGTTCCTCCGTCCTTAGGGGAAATGACACCTTTTGATTACATTTCCACATTCCATCATGCCAAGAAGCAGACGTCAGAGCTCAAACATCCCCACATGTGCTACTTGTAATTACCACTAGGAGGATACAACTAGGAAGCAGATGCCTCTTCTCAGTTTGCAGGTCACTTTCACTGTAAATCTGACATGACACACGATTTTCAATATCTCTTTCTTTTCAGGCTTTTTTTTCCCTCTTTTATCTCTTTCTCTCATCCCCCTATCCATCTCCCCACAGTTGCAGTCTATGCCGCATTTATTTTAAACGCCTCTGGGGTGTTGGTGTGATTCCTCAGCGCAAAAGTGAAAAATACATGACATGCCTTTAGGGCACAATTACCCAATGCCAGCCACTATTATTGTGGTTCCTCTACAATCAGTGCCTGAGGGAAGGGGCCACAGAGAACATGGAGTGGGAGGGGGGGGGGGGGGGGAGGGGGGGGGGGGGGGGGGGGGG
>JBBMJY010000025.1:23554592-23578309 GCA_037833715.1 Toxotes lorentzi
AGCAGACACACACACACACACACACACACACACACACACACACACACACACACACACACACACACACACACACAGAGTAATCCATCTCAAGACCACTTAGCAAACAGTGTTGTCAGGGGTATGTATAAGCAACCTGTTTTACATATGAATATTTACCTGTTGGATGACTGAAGCTTTCATGTTTCCAAACCTTTTATTTAGTGTTGTGATCTCTGATTGCATTTACAAACATATTTTAGGTCATTTTCTCTTCAAGCTGCAGAATATACCACTGTGTATCCTGAAATGCTTGCCAACATCTCCTCTTTTTGCTGCGTCCATGAAGCAATCAAATTCCTGAGGCCTTTTTTTGAGGCCTTTTGTGTTGGAATCATGTTCAGCTAAGAGCACGGGGGGAGCATGGGGATGAACATGAGGGGAAATCAGCTGTGTTAGCAGCTGAACTAATAAAAGAGCATTTAAAAAGAAACACCCTGTCTCTTAATGCCTTGCACTGACATGGAGGAATTAACGACTGCTACGTTTCCAGGAATTTATTAAAGCTTGGCATGAATGAATATGATTATTCAATATAATTTTAAAATAGTACAAAAGCCGGGATGTAAATATTTCCCGTCTTCCTATTTTTTTTCAGAGAATATGAAGCTATCATTTTGGGCTCATGGGCTTAAATTGCCAACATGCTTCATGTTGTGACCTGATTTTATGACCTCCTTGTGGTAATGTGGTAATCTTTTTTACTACTGTGGATGGATGTGGTTCCAAACATGGTCCCATGTTTCACACTTTCAACCACAGTTCACACCACTATGGTTGAGAGCGTCTCAGTTTTTTAACTTGTTTTCTCTTGTGTTTTCTCAGATTACCACCCAGGCACCCTCAACCCCAGGGGTCCCAAAAGCCCTGCATGTCAGTGGATTGTATGTAATTGCATTAATATTGCATTAATTGCATTAATATCAAATTTGTTCAGCAAATCTGGGCTCCTAACGCGCAGTGTCAACTAAGATAAAACATTAAACAAATGGTATGTATTTGGGGGGGGTGGTCAGTAGACACACAATGACAAATCTTCGCCTGAAGTCCATGGCATGAGCAACAGAAAGCTCTGTGAGGTTGCAGTTTTTGTTTCCATCACACCTGATCAGAACTGAGCATAAAAGGCTGAAGTGTAATTGTAGACATAGAGCAGGGCATTCAGGCATAACATCACCACAACAACTTTATTTGACCAACATGTTTTGGCTTGTGGTTGTTATGGTTAGGCAGGGAGTCCCTCTCTGTCCCCTTTAGCCTTCTACTTTTCCCTCTCGGCTGTGTGTGGTTTGCCTCTGTCTTGTCTTGCGTGTTTCCTGTATGTGTGTTTGTATGTGTGTCTGTTGTGTGTTCTGCTACTTGGTAGAGACGTTGGTCCTCAAACCCCTGTTAAAACCTCTGTTAGTTTCTGTGCCCTGGAATTCATTGTGGATTCGAACTTCTCCTGTCTTCCATGCCTCATGATATCCTCCTCCATGGCCTACCTTCACTCAGCTCTATGAACATTCCACTCTCCCCACACTCTGGAAAACACTGGCCTCATAACTACCTGCACCTCCCAGAGCCCCCCTCCTAAGGATCTGAATCCCCCCAGGATGCTCATTCACCACATCATTGACTTTTTTTTTTTTGAGAATAAATCACTCTTTGACACTGTCTTTTTGTTCTGCTCTCTGCAATTGGGTCCTGGCAGTGTAGTAAGTTCCATACAACAGTGGCCTTTATCAGGGTCTGTGGTCTTCTTCATCAGGATCATCACAAAAAACATTACATAGAACATTTAAAAAGAAAGAATCATAAATAGAAGATCTTGTTGAATCCAGCACAGAGATACAAATGGATAATTAATTAAAAGAAGTTCCTGAATGAATTAGTGGATAAGCCTCATCTGAGTGCAGATGCTTCCTTATGGACAAGGGCTCACTGAATTGTATGAAAATGATCATGTGTGATCAACTCCACAGTCACCAAGTCAGATGGCACTCTCCATCAAGAACTCCAAAGATTTTTACATGAGGTCTTGTTTACTGCTCATGTATAGAACCAGAAATCTGAAAAATGGGACATTGTGCTTTTAGGATCAGTTCCAACAGTGTTGCACATGTTTTAACAACCATAATAGTTGCAGTTACTGAAAGCGGCATCTCAAAAGCTCTCTCTTGACAGCAACCATCACCAGACAGAACGTGATGTACAGTTCTAGAGAAACCTTGGATTACATCCAGTGACAACACTTTTGAACATTCGCTGTCAATGTTTTGAAAAATATCATTTTTACAATATCAAGTACATCCCCAGTTTATGGATAGCAACATGAACTCCTGTGGTACAGGTAATAAGAGCTAATCAGCCATGAGCAGCTGCTGCTGGACTCTCTTTGTCCCTGCTGTAAAAGAGATGGAGCCTGGTGACACTCACTAGAAGCACATCTATGGCCCTTTGAGAGAGTCACTGTGTGTGTGCCTGTGGTACAGCTGTGGCTCTTTAAAAGCTGCATTTATTGTTCTGTGTTCAGGGGTACAGCTCAGCTTGTGCATGGAGCTGTTGGAGGCTACACTTTAGCGGATGTCTGCCTCAGTGAAATGTAACTACAAGTCAGGGCTAAGGCGGCTATGGAGATACCATGTGTAAGAGCTGTGATTGGTCAGCCTGGGCTGCTGACGCCTGTGGAGATTGAGAGAGAAGACATCATGAAGTGAGCTGTAACACACATCTAGTGAAGCCATTAAAACCCTCTCCACAACATCATTGCCACTATCTTTCACTGTGAATGAAAGAGTGTAAACACAATGACTGCATGGCAATAGCAGTCATTGTGTTTCTCCCATTCAGTTGTAAGACATGGCAGACCTTCCTATCATTGCTATGTATCACAGTGTAATGGAAAGAATGCAAATACCAAGTGAAAACAGTTGAAACATTTCCTTTCACTGGCATATTTACATTGATGTTAACATGCATTGTTCATGTAAAATAAATAGAGACATGAATTATTTATTGGGATGAATATAATTAAAGCTTCAGGTCTCTTGCTGCCACTGTTGTATCAGCTGGTCAAGTCTGACACTATCATACCATAAATCAAAACTTACACTATCTACTGTGCATGGACTCAGTTTCCAGCATCAAACCCTAAAAGGAAAGTCACTGACTTTACCACAACAACATTACTTTCTGCTTCACTTCATGAACAGCACTCCATGTCCTACGTTAACTCAAATTTGAATTGAATTCTAATGACACCAGGCTGCATTATGGGACAAAACTCTCTGATGGATTGATGACTATCTTTCTTGGCAACAAGATATAATTATGTAGCTGAGGCACCTTTTGAGTCCTCTCAAGACATAACGACAGAACACGACTGGCCGTTTCTCCCTGACTCCGGCTTTTGTGCTTGGCTCCAACAAGCTCCATCCTGAAGCTCTCTCTGTACTGGACGCACACAGATGAAATTGATATTGATTTTCTTTTGTGAACAGGTTTTACAGCAAACAAGCATATTTCCTTTAAATGCAGCTACAATCACACCTCAGGCTTTAATGTTCAATTCTGGCCATTTTCTATTACAAAAATGACCACGCTCAACTTCTCTTTTCTATTCACTAATGTGGAAGAGCAGGTTCTGCTGCAGGGCTCTGGATACTGCAGAGCCCTGTCATCTGCATTGCACACCATTATCAGACATGACTAATTCAGCACGTGGCCAAAAGACTCTAAATGTGTAATTAAATATTGAATAAGGCCACAGACTATCCACCCACCTCACACTAGCCATTTCTGTGCAGCATTTGTACAGAAAGGCACTGAAAGCTCAGGCCTTCTACCTTACCTCAACACACTGTACCTCTCAGGGCTCGCTCTCACCTCTGATGTACCCCTGGTCAAATCTGACAGGTAGCATCTGGGATTTAACATTTAACTTCATACAGACAATGGCCACAATTCACACGCACTCTTCTTGTTTGTCCTGTTGCTGTTTCTGTTTTGCTTAAACTGTTTGTTTAGTGTAAACTCCAGCTGATATCTAATCTCTGGACGCAGCCCTGTGTCATTTAGATTTGTACAGCAGGATAACACTGTCAGGCACATAAAACCCTAATTTGAGTGTGACCTTCTTAGCTGCTTTTATCTCAGATACTCTTTGAGTCTCTAGACTGTTTCTTCATGAGTCTGCTCAGTAGCTATTCATAAATTAGCCTTTGTCCCTGCCTAATACACGCCAACTTGTCCAAGCCTTACACAAGCCTAATAGCCTTTTAAATTTGAATGCAGCTAAATATCCTGTGTCTTTAATCACACATCACACAGAGATATTTTCAAAAAGGTAGACTTTTGTACAAGGCTTATTTTAAGTGATACATTGATCCTCTGTGCCTGGATACATTTAGGCCTTGTCGAGCCCAACGTGCTGAGCTGGGATCTGGCCCTGGTCCAGTTCCTCTGTAGCTGGGGTGTTAACAGTGCGGGGGAGGCTGGGACCATCCAAGCCAGAGAAATCATTGCTGCTAACATCACATCCTCCAGCCATGTTTCTGCTGAGAGAGGAAGACAGGGGCGCCAGAAATGTGAATATGTCAGCTTATAAAGCATACAGTGAATAATGAAATTGTAGCAGTGTATGTGTGTGAGGAAAAATTGCCCTGAATGAGGGCAGGCCTATTCATATACAGAACTGCAAAGATCCCTTGGTGCTGCCATCCCTACAATGAAGAGGAAGTGGGGTTTCACAGGTGACTCTAAAGGTTAATAATTCCATCAACATGATAGCATCAACCAAGATGAAAGCAGAGGATATTTGCCATGTTGTTATTTCAAAGTTTGAGCTTGTGCAACTTCTAGACTAACTGTTCACGGCATACATTGCAGAACCCAGAATATTATGAAGCTAAAAGTCTGAAAGCCCAAGCGTTCCCTCTAGATGCTGCAATTTTCATTTAATTTCAACCCCTAATATGGAATCTTAGGTGGACAAAACAGCATATGAGTATTTCAAGTACAGAAACTGAAAATATTAAGTGTCCTGAGGGTTGTGCAAGAGAAAGGTCATAGGGTCATTAAATTCAAAGGTTTTGTCCCCTTCGGAGCATGAATGTGCTCAACAAAGTTCATGGCATTCTGTGTGTTTAGTCAGTTAAGACAACTTAAATGTCCTGTGTAGAATATTAAAGTTTAAAGTCCTGAGAATGGCACAAAATAAAAGAACACAGGAACATAAAAGTGGTTCATCCACAGGGATCATGAAATTTAGTGATTATAAGGCAATCTGACCCTCCTTAGATTCAAATATTTTTGTGTAATTTTTTTCCTGTTGCGTTCAGAGGAGCACTTAGTCATTCTGAGTCTCTGGCTGAAGGTGCTCCTGTGGCTAACCAGTGTAGAGAGGAGAGGGAGAAGTTTTCTCCTGAAGTCCTCCGACAGCTCCTTTGTTTTTCTGATGTTGAGCTTTAGATGGTTCAGCTCACAGGTGTCAACAAAATTGCCCATCAACCCGATACATCCAACAACTGCAGAGTCATCTGAGAACTTCTGTAGATGGCAGGTCTTTGTGTTGTACCTGAAGTCGGAGGTGTACAGGGTGAAAAGAAAAGGGGACAGGACAGTAACCTGTGGAATCCGGTACTGCTCACCACACAGTTTTGAAAGAACACATGCTGAGGATGTCCAGTAAGGTATTCTATGATCCAGGACACTAGAGGAGCATTAACAAGAGGGGCAGTCATCTTCTTCCACAGCAGGGCAGGCTGAATGGTTTTAAAGGTACTGGAGAAATCAGGAGCCTCGAACAGGTATACGATGGCATCGTCCACTCCAGCATCTGACTGTTAGGTGAACTGGGAGGGTCCAATGAGAGCTTGACCAGCAGGCAGGAGTCCATCAAAGTGGTCAATGTGATGCTGCATGTTGAGTCTACTGAAGAAACAACTCTCTGGATGTCCCTTGTGTCGTTCAGCTGTAACCTCTGCTCCAGCTTCCTCCCACAGGCGTGTCCTGTCCCCTGACCTGAACACTCTCTTCTCCTCATTCAGGAGTACTTTGATTTGAGGGGAAATCAGAAGCCAGTTTTGACTGGAATAGCAATGGCCACACAGAAGTTGGTGTACTTGGTCACCCACATTTTGTCCCAATGGCAGTGTTAAATGAAAGTTCATGGGTCAGTATAATCGATGACATTGCTTGGAGATATGATCTACAATGGGGGAGTGTGTGGAAAACAGGCTGCCAAGGCCCCTATAAACCCCCAACTACTCAAACTCTATGGTATGTATACAACATTCCTATTCTTTATTTATCCTGTGGTAATTTGATTAAAAAATAAATAAATAAATTTGACTTATGCAGTTTAGCTGCTTCCTGAACAGTGTCATAGACTCAATGACTTTTGGACTGAACCCATCAGCTGATCCGGATGTTGGTACAGGAACAAGGCTCATGTTCCTGGTCTGTAGGTCCACTCTTAAGCTGTCCTGGCCCCTCTAGACAAAGGTGGCATTCTGCAGGTGAAAGAGATATTCATCTACAGGGGTTGTTTCTCCACTGGTAGCCCTCTCTAACCTCATGGTCTTCTCTAAGGTTAGAGAGGGCTACCAGTGGAGAAACCCCTCTCTAACCATGATGGGCTGTAGTGTAGAGGAACCAGAGGTGGTTTCTCACTCCACCATGAGGAACCACCTCTGTAGGATGATGCACAAGGCCATCATCAAACGCTCAGGAGGTCTACCCCTTGCCTGATCTGAGATTCCATACCCAGGGATATCCTCTTTATGAATGCTTTTAAACACTGTTTCCTGGGTACCACAGCGATTTGAGACAAAATCTTGGACCAACTGCACTACACTTCCTGTCAAGAGTGCATCAAACATGATTTTAACCTAAATTCTTGAAGAACTGTTTTCCTACGATTGGTGGCAGTGCACAACTGCACAATTGGCTCCAGGTTCTTTCGTAAAAAGCGATAGTATTCATCCCAACGTGGGGTAGCCAAATGCTGTCAGCAAATGCGATCCAGTCCACTCCACGTGCATGACTGTTGATACAGCACCCGCCCACTCTGAAGCCCCCCTCTTCCTCTCCTGTCTCATCTTAGGACACCTTCACCTGTGCCAGCCCACCCGTCTTCCCTGGCATTATCCGCCCCAGCTCTCTCACCTGTCCCATCTGTTACATGTGCAGTGAGCTCCTCACAGATGGAAGGCCAGGCGGGCCAAAAATGCTCTGCATATCGCCCCATCCCAGTCATTGCAAACCACAGAACATGTAAACAGCCAGTGACTGAAGGCAGGCATCATATCATCCCTCCCCGCAATCTCTAGCTTCTGCTGGAGCCACTCCTGATGAGTCTTCTGTCAGGATGGCTCTGCTTAATGCTTCCTCCATTACTGACAAGATAGTTCTCCTCAAAGAGTTGTTTATTAGAGAGAATATGGACTTTCTGCCCCTCACAGAAAGCTGGCAAAGGAATATGGAATATTCATTCAATAAACTTTGTCCTGCAGACTGTATTTCCATCAGCATGCTGAGGCTGTCAGGCCATGGTGGAGGTCTTGCAGTCATTTTGTCAAATCGCTTTGACTGTCAGTTGGTTAGCACTGAGACTGTCCTGTCATTTGAACTTGATCTGTTGATCTGTTGAAGCCTTCCTTTTGTATTTCCATTTACCAACGTCCTGGCCCATCTGGCCATTTCCTATCTGTCCTAATCGTCTGTGAGAAAGTTTGAAAAGGTTTTAATTATTGGCAATTTTAACACTCATGTTGATGATGCTGCCTCTAAGGCTGCATCTGAATTTCTTAATATTGCTGAGTTTTTTGTTTTTTTTTTAACTTTAAACAACATGGTTTTGGTCCACGCACATGCAGCGGGGCATACGCTGGATTTGTGGAATGTTCACTTGATTTCCTTGTCATCATACAATCATAAGTCTGTTCTTCTTGATGTTCCTTATAATTTGGCTCCGCTGCCCCATAAACATATGTCTCGTAGGCGCATCACTACCCAGAGCACAGCTGAAAAGTTTCATTTGACCCTGATGCACTGTCAAACTATGATGATGTGGAGACCTTGGTCCAATTATTTAATGAACAGTGCTCCTCTATATTGGCTATAGTGGCTCCTTTTAAATTTAGACAAATCTTCACTGGATTAATCCTCACCTTGGATTAATGAGTCAATCCACAGGCAAAGATGTAGGAGGACAGAGCGCTTATGGAAAGCCACCAAACTAGACATCCATCTGCTCCATCTTAAAGAGCTTCTTATCATTTTGAATGAAATTTTGAGGGATGCTTGGGCTGCTTATTTTTGCCAGCCTCATTTCAGGAGACTTTTATAGTCTCTTTGAGACTATAAAAACTCATCTTTCCCACCGCACCACAAGTGCCTGTCTACTCTAACACTGATTTCAGCAACCTTAAATGTTTTCTTGACAAAGCCAATGATATCAGAGTGTAGCGGAGTGGAGGCTTCAAAAAGGAGGTGTTGCGACAACGCCACCTGGAGAATTTCACCCCAGGAAATTACTAAGCTATATTAAGTGTAGAGTTACAGGTTCTTTAATACCAATTGGGCAAGAGACAGTGTAGGAGGGTTTGAAAGAAACAATAACTTTATTTAACACAAGTAATTAACAAAATTGAAATATCAAAAAGAAAACTACAGATCAGGCACTAAGGGATTAGCCACCATTAAACTAGTGCTTGGGCCTAGGAGTGCAAACAGGGTGAGGGTTTACCACGGCTGCAGGAAAAATCAAAAGGGGAAAGGTCCATAAAACTAGCCACCCGTGACACCGCACACCAACAAAAAGGAATCATGAAGAATACCACCACCAGGTATCAACTGCCGCCTCAAAACATACAAAATACAACAAAACAAAAAGTTGCGACCTAAATAACTCAAGGGAAATAATGTACGAAAAGAAAAGAAAAAATAATGATTTCAAATATTGTGGGGGTCTCTGTGGAATAGACCCGCTCGGAACTCTTCAGTAAGGAGCACAGCGCAGAACAGAACAGCAGTACAGAACAGCAGTGCCTCCTGGGAGTGGTAGCCAGTGGCTGGCCAAGTAATTGCCAGGACGCACTCTCGTCTGGGCATATGGCGCAGCTACACGGAGGCATACACAGCCACCATGGGGGATGAGCGGAACGGGAGGAGGAACTGAGGTATGGGCACACCTGTGTATATATAGGGGCACAACGTGCCTCCCACAACTCCATGTGCCAACAGCTAGCACAGTGCCATGTAGTGGCAGGGAGGGAGAAGGTCCTTCGGCTACAAGAGCAAATATTCTGCCACTGTCATACCATCATACCACCAGTGTTTCCTGCTCCATAATTCTGACCTCCTATACTGCTGTTCCCACAGAGGATGTCACAAAATTGTTGCACAAAATTTTACCTTCATGAAGCCCCCTTGACATTCTTCCTTCATCCTGTTTTTTTTTTTTTTTTAAATATTTGTAATTCATTTTGCTCCACTATAGATACTATAGTTCAGCCTTTGCTAAAAAGAAAAAAAAGAAATCTAGGCCTCTCCTCAGTTGCCTTTTGGGTCTGTGTGACCGAAATTGTCGCCAAACTGCTTATAACTGTTCTAGAAAAGCATATCCTGTATGACTCCTTCAACAGAGACAGCTTTTCTTAAAGTCACTAATGACATTATGATGGCTGCAGATGATGGGAACTGCTCATTATTGGTGTTACTTGACCTCAGCTCTGCTTTTGATACTGTTGATCATGGTATTGCATTAAAAAGGCTAAACCAGTTGGTGGATATTTCCAGGTTTGCCTTGGATTGGTTCTTGTCAAGTCCAATCTTGCTCCTAAACTAATAGGGTTTTTTTGGTCTCTGGATCCCACAGGGTTCTGTTGTGGGTCCCATGTTTTTCTCTTCATCTATGCTATGCATCTTTTACCATCTTTATGCAGATGATATTCAGATGTATTACTCTTTTAAACCCAATGAGAGTAACCAATTGTCCAGTTGTTTAAATCAAGATGTGTGGTGACCAAGGTTGTGATGGAAGTGATTATTCATGGTTTTATTTCTTCTTGTTTAGATTATTGTAATGCTCTTTTTCCCTGTTTCTATCAAACTTCTTTGAACTGTGTCCAAAATGCAGCTGCTCATCTTAAACAAATATCACACATCACACCAATTGTATTCTCTCTGCACTGGCTCCCAGTTGAATTCTATAAGCATTTTAAAACACTGGTGCAGCTCACTGATTTTTTTTTTTTTTACATTTTTTTGGAGAAAAGTGGAGCTGTATGGATTTATCAGGCTGTGGATGCACACCATACGTGTTAGTAGGATACATTAATTGTTGATTCCGCTTTTCTCATAAGATTCTTGACATTAAGAATTTTATCAGCCTATATTCTGTATTTCCAAAACAATG
Organism: Toxotes lorentzi; assembly: GCA_037833715.1. Lineage (NCBI taxonomy): Eukaryota > Metazoa > Chordata > Actinopteri > Toxotidae > Toxotes > Toxotes lorentzi. The sequence continues at coordinate 23,565,031 of JBBMJY010000025.1, forward strand.
TTATTTAATTTACCACAAACCATTTGACTCAGAGAGAAGCTTGGACCTTCAGAATCCCCTTGGACCTTTAATTGATGCTTTAAAAATAAATAAACAAATACTTACTTACTTACTTTGAATTTAGCAAAGTCAGAGTCAAAGATAAGACCTAGAGTTGCCTTTTAAGTTGCTGCATGGATTGTTTTATGGAATCTGAACCTAAAAACATATGCATCTGATACCAGTTGTCAGTGCTGGTTTCCTGTGAATGTTTAATAACAATAACAATAGTTTGGACTTATATTGGCACCATCACATCTCACCAAGGGGATTAATCATGGCCAAGTCCTGCACTCTGCTATCCATCACAGTGCCTGCTGGGTAACATTAAGTGGACTGTTTGTGTTCGTCGGAGCTTTGCATTTTCTGATTATTACTGCCACTTTTTTTTTCCATCAGTGCCTGCTCCCAACCTGGATACTGCAGCAACACTTTTGAATAGATGATCATTTTCCAAGGTGCTTTGAAGGTCTCCCGGGGAGGGAGGAAATTTGCTCTCATTTCAAGGTGTCTGCTCTCCTTCACACAACCATGGATTATATGCATGGTTCTGCTTGTGCATGTCTCTATATTACAGAAGGTTTATCTACACAAAACATACAAACTGACAAATTAAAGACATGTTTATATTTCTGTCTCAACTGCCTTTAGACACTTGAACTTATTGTATTACTTCTTTGGGGTGTTCCTTGGATTGAAAGCTTCATTGTACTGAATTATTTTTTTGACATTTCAGGCAGAGGTGCAGTTGCTGTGTTTCTTTTGCTTAGAAAGTAATGTAGGTGCTTTTGACTTGTCATCACTGTCTTTGAAACCTGTTCAATATAGCAGCCATCACAGCATTTAAGGGTACAAGTACAGTGTTTTTGTCAGAGCTGTGGGTGAATAAATGTAGTTTTTCTTTCTTACCATCACTGGACGTCCTCGATTCTGACACCGTTTTTTGTTGCTTTTTTCTTCTTTCTACTCCTGCATACTAATCATGTTAGACAAGAAAATGGACACCTTTAAAAATATAGGCACAAAAAGCTTCAATCCAAAACAGCATTACTAAAAAAATCATCAAATTGTCAGTCAAATCTTAACTGCTCTTTTGGGCTTAAAAGGCCAGAGCCAAAGAGACACGGGATTTCAGATTCTGATGTACATGCTGGTGCTTTTCAGTGCTCAGTTTCTGGCAGAAGGTAGCTGAAGGCAAATAAAGTAAGTATTATGTGAGCTGTGGAAAGCTCATTTTCCTATATCTGGTGTTGATAGAGTGTGCTCAGAGGTCAGAATTAGCTGCAGAGTTTGGGCTGTTTACTTACATGTACTGAGTTTGTCTGTCAGCTGACTCCTGGCTGTGCCCCATTTAATGTTTTCCTTCCTGTCGATCGGAGGAACAGACCGTACATGGATTTACTTTAAATGACCACCCAGCTGTAAAGGTCACGGCTCTCAAAGCCGAACATGTGGTCCATGTATTCCGGTAAGGATGCCTGGAGGTAACACTCAGTCAGAGATAACGTACCAGAAAAATGACTCACATTAAGTGGAACACACTGTTGAGGTCATAGGACTTGTTGTAACTATCCCTTGATATAATCAGAACTGCCTTGATTTCCTGAGTGGCATTGGGCCATTAAATGGGCACCCACAACACTTCCAGAGGGCTCAAAGGTGACAAGACCACAGATCCAGTCCTTTCTCTTCAGGCAAAGCCAGTTGCAGCTAAACTCAGGAACTTGTGGTTGATTTGGCCACAAACTTCCTCCACTGACAGCACTCGTGCTCTTTAGCTCTGCTAAAGACGCTGAACTTCTGGTCTAAATGCACCCAAATCTTCCAGTCATGGGCTCTGCCCAGCAGGCTTGTTTACCTCCTTGTAGCTGGAAGCTTTGGGAGTTTTCCTGCTGGTATGAACAGGATGAAGAAGCCACTTGTTTGGGCAGATGGGGCAACAGTTCTCCTTTGCTCCAGGATACTTCCCAGTTACCAGGGAACCTGATTGTGTGTCCAGGTATGGCAGCTTTGGGAAAGTCTGGTCTTGCAGTTGGTAAAGATATGACTTTCAGATGCCAGTTCTTTGCAGAGTGGACATGATAGATCTTCTCCATCCCACTGGTATAAGTTCTCGGGAATGGGAATCGTGGGTGAATCTGATGATGAAGCAAATTCTGCCCTATCTGCAATGTGCCAAGATCTACAGTTCTGTCTCATAACAACAGAGTACATTTTAGTATGACAGCTGCTGGAAGTAGAAATAATGACAGGCTGCACCATCACCCCTCTAGCCTTTAGCATACCAATGGAACTCAATGGAAATCATTGGAGCATCCAAATGGGTTGTAGGAGCAGAACAAGTCTGGAGAGCGAATACCTCCCATTTGTGCTTACGTGGACAGCTTGACCACCCTGACCCCAACTGTCATATATGCAAAGTGACTGCTGGAAAAGCTTCAGTTTACAGTTATATTAGGGAAGAAAACATCAAAGGTCTGGTCAGCATCAACAAGACCATGGTCCCTGGCAAGCTGAAATATTGGTGCCTGCAGTTTAACTGCTTCCACACTATCCAAACTGTAGGAGCTGATTGTTCTCTCCAGCTTCTCGACTTGATGGGTGATAAACATTTGATCATACGTAATAATTTTGTACACACATATATGCAAACACACATAAACACACACACTCTGAGATCACAACTATACTCACCATGATCTCTCTCACCCAGTTAGAATTGCTGTTTGCAAGCATACATTTGGTTTCATGATCCAGGTTTTTGGTTTGCCAGCTGAAGTGTCACAGTGACAGACTGAGACAACTAAACTGTGACTAAAATAGTCTGACATTTGGCAAAAAGTGAATGACTGTTAAACAATTATTCACTTTTTTCTAAGAATTAGATGAGACCTATACCATTCTCATGTGTGTACATTGAACATGAAGCTAGAGCCAGTAGGGAATTAGCTTAGCTTAGCAGGTTGGAAACAGCTAGCCTGGCTCTGTCCACAGGTGAAAAAGTTTGCCTTCCAGCACCTCAAAATCTTACTGATTTACACATATCTCGATTTTTTAATCCATGCAAAAATAGAATAGACAATTTGTTGCTGTACACAGAGTTACATGCGGCAGTCTCTTGGTTCTGGGAATTCATTGTGTCTTTCATTGTGTAAAGAACAACATAAAACAAAAGAGATATAACAATATTTATTCGAAACTATTCTAATAATATATTGGCGCTAGCTTCATCTTTGGTGTGCAGACAGGTGAGTGTTCTCAATCTAAATCTTGGCAAGAAAATGAATAAATGTATTTCCCAAAATGTCAGCCTTAAACAATGGCATCTGTGCTAAAACCAATTACGATTTTACAAGTTAAAGCTTAACTTTAGACTCTGGAAACAGCAACTGAGTAAATAGTCTCACCACAAGCTCCATTTAGAGGTTGTTCATTAGCATCACATTTTAACAATACAACAATTTCAATGGCAAACATGAAATTGAATTCTCAACTTTGAAACCTTTGACATGAAAGAGAAGTACGTAAAGTAGAAACAATAGAAATATGAAACATCTACACTTCTCTGTCCACCTGCTGAGGAAGTTATTCCTTCAAATTTCAAACATAATGCATCCAACAATGTGAACGAAAAAGGCATTTTAGACTTGTTTTCAATTTACACCCACTGCCTCATGCTGTTGGAGGGATAAAACACCATTCTTCCAACAGATATTCCCTCAGTTGTACTGGTCCAAAATCTCCCATAGGTGCTGGATTTTTTTTTTTTTTTTTTTTTTAACAAAACTTCACAGATCTAGGTTAACTGTTGGTGTTTTGTCTTAGCTATGCAACAATCACAGTTATTCCCTCTTCTGGAGCTCAGTGAGTGTGATGGCTGCGGTGTATAGTTCCCATTATTTTCATACTCATCAAACCATTCAGTGAGCCCTCATGCCCTATGCATGGGAGCATTGTAATTCTGGAAGAGACCATTTTCATCAGGACATGTTTCATCATAGGATAAAGGTGATCACTCAGAACTCAGAACAACTTTGTATTGATTTGCAGTGACCCTTCCCTCTAAAAGGAACAAGTGGACCCAAACCATGTCAGCAAAATGACCCCCACAGGATAACAAAACCACTGGATCCAATCACTGTAGGGGTCAAGCATTCAGACCTGCAATGTTTTCTTCATGCACACCACACATGCACTCGCCCACTTGTTGAGAATATGGTGAAGGATGACTCATTAGACCATATCACTTTTTTCCGTATCTCTATAGACCAGTGCCTGTGGTTTTCCCACCACTGAACTCTCAAATGTGCATTCATCTTTGTAATGAGGGCCTTATGCACTGCAGTCCTACCACAATATCCCTCTTAACGTAATTGTTGACACTGTTCTTGCTGATAGTTTGATCACATCCTGCACTGACTTTCTCAGTTGTTCTTCAGTTTTACTTACATAGCGCACTAATGCACAAGCATCACAGTCATCAAATGTGTGCTGTTGATTACAATTTGTGTAGTATGTCGACCCTATTCATTGATGCCATTCCAATACATCTAAATGCAGATGTCACTTTCGTTGTTGTTCCAATGGAAATACTAGCCAATTGAGCAGTCTTTGTGACTGAGGCTCCTGTCATCTGTGCTCCAACAATAAACCCTTAGATCTTTTCCTCTTGCCATCTTGATACATAATCAGAATCAACTGGGCCTGATCAGCATTTTGATACATGATGCACAGCGTGACTGGATGTTCATTGCCTAATTGCACCATGCAGTGCAGTGTTTCTCCACTTATTTATTCAGGTTTTTTCTTTAATTTGTCACCTGTCTGTATCTTCTGAGGCAACAAGCTGCTCAGCACACAGAGGTTGTACAAACATGTTTCTACAAATCCTGGGCCAAGTAAATAAATAGCTCCAAGGTATTAACAATTCTTAAAATCAGTGTCTCGTTCCTTCCCTGCTTGTGTTGAATTGGCAGGCATGTTTGCCAATACAAGGCTAGCAGTTTCTTCCTAGTTCTAGTCACAGATGCCAAGCTAGGTAAGCATGGTAGGAAAGCAGGGTACGGACTCAAATCAGATGCAGACTTAGCAGAGAACTGGCAGGGAGTTAACTGTGGTTAAAGACAGGCTTACAGACAGCAGCTGCATATAAAGGCAGTGAAACAGGCAAATAGAACCAGCAAATGTTGGAATAGCAGGCAGGATGCCAATGTACAGGTGGAAATCCTAGGCAGAAATCACTCTAAAAACATACTAGCACTACCAGCAGCACTGACAATTCATCAAAGAAGTAAGGAAGGCTCACTGCCATATAGTCTGGGAGTTAATTAGCGCTGGAAACAGCTAGAACTAGTCAGGCAGCTGGGAAGACTGGTGACAAGCAGTCTTGGTGAGGAAGACTGAAGATCGGTAGTGAGTATTGTTGACATGTTGACCAATGGAGACTGCATGTCGCATGTTTGATTTCATTCACCTGTTAGCAAAGAGTGTGTCTGATGCTGCACTCATGTCCTATCAGCATTTTTGTAATTACAAATTTGCAACTTGTAAATAGTGTCCACATCAACATCCAAGTAGTGTAATTAAACCCAGATTTAGAGGACGTTGTGTTACACTTTTAATGCTCACTATTTTAACTCTCACACAATGAACTCTGCAGTCATGCAGCCTGCCTTAGTTGCCCTGTGATACGAGCTCTCTTGAGTTGTAATCACAGGAATTTATCCATTCCACCCACCTTGATCTGAATGTGGCATGAGGCAGCTGAACCCACTCATTTGAAGGGCTGTCCACATACCTTTGGATATGTACTGTAAACGTAACAATCTGACCTTTACTACTACCCTGAATGTCTAACCAGAAGGACTCACAACAACACTGAAAGACCTCTGCAGACATAAAGCCAAAGCAGTAGGTGTCTAATCCCATTTCATCTGTCGTGCTGGGGAATCCTGGCAGAGTAGAGCGTTTGTTTTTTGGCTGGTGATCAGTGAGCACATTTGGACACTAATCATTCAGTCCTACCCTGCTTAAGCAAATACTCCTGACTATTGGAACTGTCATGTTAATGACTTTACTGTACCTGCTGACCTTAACTGGACTAAGGTTCCAATCAGAGTAAGATGATTTCTTTCTCCATGCAATAACCAAGTCCTTTATTACTAAAGCAAACACCATGGTACACACATGCAGTGCAGACACAGTAAGGAAGTAGAGAGTGGCTCTGACTGATCTTAGCTTTTCTGTTATGTCAAAACAACAACATGAATGGTTTTTCTGAGTGCTCCAGTTTTGAAACCATGTTAAAAGTCTGATGTGGAACATAATAATCAGTAGAGATTGAAATTAACATATTAACTTTATTTTGACTTCAAGATAAACATATTTTCATCTCACAATAAAGCAATATATTTTACTACAATCACACTAAACACTTCACATTAAGGCTGAATGTACTGATTTATAGTCAGTGAGAGCCTCGTTCTCTGAAGTTGTCCTAGGTTCATTTCAGACAGCTTCATCTTTGTCCTCATCAGTCATTAAAACAAATTGTTTAGCGGTTGCTTTTGTCTCTGTTATGCGGTCATTTAAACACACACACACACACACACACACACACACACACACACACACACACTGCTGCCATGGCAGATCATTCGAAGGCTGGTTCATTAGATGCCTTAGTTGTCTGTCTTTGATTTCTGGCACAGCTTATGGTGGTCTTCAGCTGAACAAACATCAAAGAGTGCACACACAGTGAGGTGCACATGTGGAAGTATAAGAAAGGCAGGTTCACTGAAATAAATTGAAATCTAACAACACGTCATCTTCCATACACTGCGTGTTTCAGATGTTCTTTATCTTCACTGCCTTCCTCGGGGTCTCCATGATGTTGTTTCTGGTGTCAGTGAATACAAAAGGTGGGCCTTCTCATTTCTCTTCTTTTTATATTCAATTCAGCATGCAACAAATTTAAAAGCATGCATGCAAATATTACAATTCACCTATTATAACCAGGATTAATTGATGGATGAGCTGATGAAACATACTGTGCATGGAAAAATGTATGGTGAACATTTCAAATGTATTTAATGACAATGTTCACATGTATTTGATAAAAAAATGTGGTTGGAATGATGTCAGTTTTTGCACATTTTGCACCTTAAGGAGAACATCCATAACAAAGATCAGTTAGTGCTCAGTAAAATTAATCACAAATACAAACTCCTCAGTAGAGGAGGGAGCTCCAGTTTAATTTAGTTTCGGTTTGTAGAAGCAGTGCAAACCAATACAGTTATTTAGTGTGATCACCTTTATCCTATGATGAAAGCTTTCTATACTGATGGAAATTGGTGATGGTTTATAAGACCCTATCTACAGGTCACAGGGCTCAGTGAATGGGTTAAGGAGTCTGTGAATCACGGTCTATGACTCTCTCAGTCATCAGTACTCAACCCAGCTGAAACCTTGCAGGAGAATCTGGAGTGATGTGTTGGAGAGCATCATCATTAAAACACCAAATGAGGGAATATATGTCAGAGGAACGCTGTTTATCTCTCCAGTTAAGTCCAACAGACTTGGATAATCTATGACAGGTCTGCAGGTCTGAAGCTGCTCTAGACACTCAGGGTCACTGGGGCCTCATGTGTGGGTGCTTTGTAGCTTAGGCATGTTACTGTGAACATATTCTCAGGGGATTTGATCTGTTGTCCATGTTGAAACTGGATAACCAATAGACAGCTGCTGTCAGGGCTGACAGAGGTGCGCTGATTGAATAAAGTGTGATTGTAGCTGTACATGTTTGTTATGATCCACATTTTGCGTCTTACAGATCCTGCAGCGACGCTTACTGTTTAATGCTTTGCATTAATGAGCTACAATTAAATCAGTGTTTATACTCACTCAGTCGTCTGTCAACAGAGACAGAAGAATAATTAAATGACAGCAGCTCAACTGTGTGTGTGTGTGTGTGTGTGTATTAAAATACTGTAGTGTTATGGGTGATGGAGATCAGCATAGGGCTGAACTGTTTTACTGCACTGTTCAACACATGCTGGCTTTCATTAACAGTTACACTGACTTCTGAAGTGTCTTATTTGACTAATTAGACTGAGCTAAGATATTTTTATGTTAGGTCCTTTGCACAGTTTGTATGATTTCTATACAGTACAGTGGATGTTTGTGGCATCATGCAGTAGAAAATACTGTTAAGCTGGGCAGTTGCCACAAACTTAGAAGACCCAAATGCAGTAACCCTGCTTTGGCCAGGGAATCAAAGCTCAAGCAACCAAATGTCATCCTTGATGGAAAAAACAAACAGTGCCAAAAAACTCAAAAGTCCTTACTTGAGGTCAACAAAAGGGAATCCAAAAAGAACTGAAGACAAGACCAGGAGGAAGTGCAGGCAGGAGAACAGGACAGGCACAGACAGGAAACACAACAACCCACAAACTGACAAGTGCACAAAGCAATCACAAGACTTAAATAGACTAGGCTAACAAGCAACAGGTGAAACCAATTAGGGTGGAGCAGACAATCAAAAAAGGAGGGAAACCAGACAAAGACAGGAAGTAGACTAAGACAAAATACACTAGGGGCAAGACTTCAAAATAAAACAGGAAATACACAACCAAAACCTAAAACAAGAGTAACTTGACTGAAGAAACACAACTAAAACTACTACTAGGCGAAAATGTCCACAAAGAGTTCAAAAAACAAACCAAAGGAGTTGAGAAAACAGCTCCCTTAGGGGCTGATCATGACAAATACATCTGGTGCTTTTGCTCATGATGATCCGAAACTTTAAGACACTTAATGTTGGGTTTTTCTTTAATGTGTGATTGATCTCTGCTTACAAAAGCAGACTGAAAGAGGAGGTCTGTGCTGTGGGAATGATAGTGTTACCAGGGTCTGTTCAATAGCACAAACATGGGACTGTTAAAGTGCGATTGTGAGATCCTCATGACTGCATAAAACATTATAGAATCAATGGTTTTTAATAGCTACTGATATTAGATAAGTAGAGCATTGAGTGTTGTATCGAAGTATGGATTACTGTGGTATTGATCTGGACCTGACAAGAGGCAGCTCTAACGGCAGGAAAACCTCTCTTCTCCTTCCTTGGGTCTTGAAGATCTCTGCTTTTTTTTCAGATCCAGTGTCTTCTGAAGTGTTTTTCTTCCGCCTTCTGTTCCCGTGCTCTTCCTTTTTATGCACTCCCACTAATCTGCAGGATTAACTTATTCTGCATCTACCTGTATTCTCTTGATTATTGCTGAAAGCCTGCGCGCTGAAAACTGGCTGGGATTATCTCCCAGTGGAGTGTTTGATGTTCCCCTCTTAATGAGGCTGGCAGCAGAAAGCTGGCGCACTTAAAATCTTCCCTTTAATGTTGATGCAATGTTGTAGCCGTCTTAAAAGCAGTTATTACAGAGCCATCACATTCATTCAGGCATGTCCATTCCTGTCTCAATTTAGGGTCACACCTGGGTCAAACAGTGTTTATGCTCAACATCACTGCAAATAGTTTTGATAGCTTTAAGGCAGAGCTGAATATCAGAGAGCCATTTTGAAACGCAAACATCAAGTCAATGAGAGATAACACATCCACTCGTACACTGCCGCGGCACATGTCGGAAATACTTAGCGGATGATACACGGAGCTTAGTTTATTGACTGATTACTGTGTGTGGTGTGTGTCTAAAAGACAAAAATTACCATGGCAAGGGACCCAAAAACTACAGTGTGTAACTCGCATTAATTTGTCAACTCTGTTGAGACATGAAGAATCCATTCTGGTTGAAATCACAGTAAAATAAGGAACCTGCTGTGAAACCTGCCTGTCAGTCTCTCAGATTGAGTGTTTATCTGTCAGAATCAGACAAAATCAGGACATTACTTTTTTTTTTTTTTTTTTAATGTAACTGAAATACTTTGTACATTGCTAAGTTCATGTTTCATTGCACAGTATGAAACATTGTGGTGATAACAAAGAAAACAACATGTGAATGACAGGGGCAAACAATTTTTAGCACAGTTTCAACAGCCATCACAGGGAAAGACATTTTTGTCTTTGTCTTCACTTTTTAAAAAAAACTGCACGACACCTTCAGTGTTTCTCATTTAAGGCAATGCAAACAGCATGAGTATAACCCAAGCATCTTAGCCATTGGAGCACTAGTTTGAAGGCCTAGCAGGAGCTTTATTTGGAATTAGAGGATAAAGTGATGAATGCAACCTGAGTTAAAGGGTAAATCCTAGAATTCTGTGCTGTCTAATTGTTGTACTTCTTCTGTTGCCTGCTTGTTAAAAATCAGGAGAGGAAAATGTGGAAATCATTAATTCTTTTAAATCTCATGCTAAATATGGTTTTATTTGTATTTTCTTCTTTTTCTTTAGTCTTAAATAAATAAAAAAGAAATATCATATATATCAATTCATATTTTGTGTTCTATCATTTCTATGTAAAAAGCTGACAAGATGGAACACACACAACACACAAATGGGTCTAAGGTTGACTGTGCAAACCGCTGTTATCATGTGATTCCAAATAAAGAAAAAAATACATTTTTGTTTTAATCCTGGTATCAGGACCACCAACTAGAAAACAAACAGAGACAATGGATGTTACAAGTACCAAGGTCTTTAATCCCCATACTGCCCCCCCAGATCCCATAAGTACACAATAATTTGGATGAGAGTGCAGTTTGCAGGTCTATAGAGCCAGATGATCCTAGAGCTGAGAAAAACTCCAGAGAGGAAAACAGAGAGAGGTGACGATTCCCTCATGGGTTCACCACTATAAACAACATTTATTTGAACCTTTGTCAATTTTTTATTTTTCTATTCTTTTTTTTTTTAACATTAAGTTGTGTTCTTAGTATAACCTTATTCCATTCTTTTGCTTTATTTTCTGTGTTGTGAGGGTCACTAAAGGGTGTGTGTAGGAATAATTACAGGTTATATTAATGAGAAAATAGTACATTTAAATGCTCTGTGATCATCATTACTGCACTATGTATTAAAATGGTGGCATTTGCAGAAAACTAGCAGCTTCAGATCATCAGAGAGCCTGATTGCTTCCTCCACCCTGACAAACCAATACAAGGAAGCCCAGCTGCTCTGACGGCACCAATAAGCCACGGTTCACTAACTGACCCTCCAAAGGACCAGTCATGCAAGGCTGAGTGTGTGAAATTAGTTGGCTGGAAGAATACCGTACATACAATCAGAGATCACTCTCACGTTCTCATCCCTCACAGTTTACGCTTCATTTGCCCCTCTATTGTCTTTACACAAACATGTAAAATAAAACTTAACTATGAAATGCTGTTTTATGACTTAGAAAATGAAAAATTGTTCTAGCGGAACCACATTGATCCAGGGCAGCACTTTTCTTTTCTTCCATTCCAGAAACTTTTTTTTATGCATTTCTATAAATGCTTCTCTCATCAGATTCTAATGCCAAGTCGAGCACTCGTCAAATCAGTAATTTATTCCACTTTGATTGGTTAAGCGGGAATAAATTATGGCAGCAAGATTCTGCTGAAAGAACTGAAAGAAAAAAAATGAACAAAAGAAGTGAAGGCAGCGTCCCCCCTCATGGACTGTGTGTCTTATTGGGGAGCTGTGATTGATTCTGTCATGTCTGTGTCGACAGACGATAAAAGTGTTTGCCAGTTTATCACCTTTCATGATGCTGAAAATCAAAACACATGTTGTGAGAAAAAGAAAAAGTGGCACAGCCCTCTTCATAAAGCCCAAGAGTGACAGGAAATCAATTTCTGTCGCATGCAATTACCAGCATGCTGATTCGGGGAAAACACTCCTGCTTTATATTTCATCAAGGCCATAGAGGAGCTGAGGTGGTGCTCAATACTGGCCTCTGGAGCACCACACACACACACACACACTGTGAGGAGGATGCATGAATCTATGTTGCATGAAGCTGCGCAAGGCTCGGAAAAAAAAGAGAAGAGGAATTTGATTCCTTAATTCATGAATCAGCATCACAGAAACATCACAGTGAAAACCACTCGAGTCTCCCATTTTCATAAAGGTACGAATCCAAAAACCATCATGTCCTATGTAATCACTACCCCCCAACTAACACATACTCCACCCCCACTCACAAAAGCGTGCTGTCAGTCATAAACGGAGATGCCACAGACCCTCTTCCAGCAATAAGCACAGAACTCCTCCTTGGTCTGGACCAAAAAGCTCAATCCCCCTCCGCTTGTCCAACCCTGACAGAGTGCAGATGTGACGCCTTCATACAGCTGCAGTACAGCTGCTCCAGCAGAGGGACTGACATTCAGAGATGAGAGTTAATACTTACAAGCAACATCCCAAAGTTCAGCCAGACTGGTGCAGGCAACAACTCACAGACCTGAAGGTCTACAATCCTGGACAGCAGCCTGGAGGACCTGATGGTGGTGATGTCTCCCAGCCTGTCAAGTAGAAGAGGACTGGATCTCCAGAAAACTATTATGAAACATCAGGTTCTCAAAGAGTCAACTCCCTGGTTTGATGTCAGATGTGGCCTTCAGAGTCCACCATGCCTAAATAACAGACTTATAGGAAGGTGTGCCATCTTGGTCTGTCTGTCAGCCTGCCCACTGTTGTCGCCTGTCTGCCTGGCCTCTGCGCCATCTGCCATGAGGCCTCCTGCTTAGTCCTGGTTTTGCCTCCGGGTCACCCTCTGCTGCCTGTGAAGAGAAGGGAAGACAAGAGCAGTGAATAAAAGAAGGAGAAAAAAAGAGAGGTGAAGAAATCTTTTGTTCAGTGTTATGACAACTGATGTGTACATGAGGACTGAAATTGGAAGTGGAATATGATTTTTCATCTATTGTGTTGATTATGCTTGTTACAGATGTTTTCACATGCTCTTTATTCCCTTCCTAAATTAAATATTTGGTTCTAATTTGACAGTCAGTTATGCTGCTATTTGATTAAACACAGCTTCATTTAACAATACAGACCACACAAACTAAAATAAAGTCTTAAAAGTAGATGTTGGCACACAGCCTCTCTACAAGAAGAGCGATGAGATGAAGTAATGATACAGGACCTGCCTTACTGTACTTTACTGGTGCAAAATGTCCAATTACTTAAATGGGCTTTAATGAATATTTTTAATGAAAACAATGTATCAAATGACAATGGAAAGTAATGTGACAGTGTGAAAGAGTTGGCTCGTAGTGATGAGCCCACAGAGAATTATCACCTGAATATGTATATA
>JBBMJY010000025.1:23595991-23646107 GCA_037833715.1 Toxotes lorentzi
ATATTCATTATAATTATGTCCAGGGTGCATGAAAAATCCCTGCTGCTCTCTGTAGACATTCACAAGAGGAAAAAGGTGTAAGGGATTTTACACTGTAGACACTGTGTAAACCTCTATCACCAAGACATCTTAAAAAGAACCTAAACTCTAAAAAAAAATTATAAAATAATAAAAAATATCAGTAACAGGCCCAAATATGTTTAAGGCAGAGTGGGGCTGCTTGTTTCACAGACTGACAGTATACTGAGTAAAGACAAGCGAGTCCTCCATCATCACAGACATGGACAGCACTGACTGGCTGAGATCCAAAGATGTCATTAACAGCTCGATAAGCAGATATATCAGTCTCACTGTGGACGGGACAGCTTGCCACAGTCTCTGTAGTTTTTCTCGCCATAAGCACCGTAGTGATCAGACAGCAGGAGGGTGTGAAGGTCACTTTGGTGTCAGTGAGGCAGATGTCTCTGTGGACACGATGCCCCTGGAGAGATCCCAGTTTGTCGTTAAAAGAGCTGCAGCAGGATTCAACTGCTCAGAGCTGAGGGTAATTTTAATAACAGAGTCAAACCAGAATGAATCAAACACCAGGCTTCAGCTTCAACCTTTCAAAAGAAAACTCACATACGTTTGAGGAAATAAATGTCAGGGGAAACCCTTCATAAATAGAAAAAAAATCCATTTGTTGTTTTTAAAGATGAGGGAAAACATTGTTGGTTTGGGTTATTTTTATTTTTATTTTATTTATTTTCTCTTTTTTTGGGCTTGTTGGCTACAAATGTGAACATTGGTATTTTCTGTCATGGTGGCAGGGCTCTGTACACCACAAGCTGCTGCTATCTACTCTTCACCAAGTATCATTTCTTCATGCAGCAAAGCAGAGTGGATTGTTGTTTTGTAAAGTGTTGGTAGTACGACATATTTAACACAGCAGTTTAGCTAAGATTGTGACTGTAACAGAAGCTCCACACGTTTACTGTCAACCAGGCGTGGCTCCACAATGGAGACCCCGAGGAGGCAGAGAGGGAGTGGCTCAGGTTTGGTGTGAGGATGGTCAGATTTGGCTCAGACCTGCTTTCCAGCTGGGCTCACCATCAGTCTCGAGCTCCAGCATGAGCCTGTGCCCAGTGCTAGGACCTTAAGCCAAACTGGCCTGAGTGTCTCCTGGTTTTACACCTAAAAGTTACCTGTGACATGTGGCCATGAAAAACACTGACTCTTGTCTGATGTGTAAGACTCATGACGGCAGCCTCCCCCACTGCTCGGTGCTTTTATTAAAAAGATCAAACAACAAGGTCTGCTCTGAGAGGAGGCTCTGTAATTCCTGGTTCAGCCAGTGCAGCTTTGTCAGAGCTTTAGAGCTTCTCACAGGTGGAATACCTTGACAACTGAAACACAAAACACCATCCCATCACAGAAAAGCCTCAGGCCTGGATCCTGGAAAGTCAGGTGTGAACACTCATAATCCACAAAGGTATGTTGCTTCTTTAATGGTTTTACAGTTAAATTATTTTGTACTCTGCAAACCTTTGTTGCATCATTGTTTAGCATTGCTACTTATACTAAATTGTGAATGACATTACAGTGTTTTGCTCCTCACTGTGCTCCTGTTTCTTGCTGTGGAATCTATCTATCTTACACTGTTATAAGACCATGTTGAATTTTGACTTTTTGACTATCATCCTTGCTGAATGATTGCATTTGGCTAACACTAGCACTCCTATAGAAATGTTTGCTTATGTGTGTTATCCTACTAAATAAATAAATAAAATGCATTGAAATGTGGGCAGTGAAACCTACAAAAACTGAATTATAATATGACCTTACAGTGCCATCTCACACTGAAATGGTATGACTGAAAGCTAAATCTAGAAATTCATGATTCCTGTAGATAAAGCCATGAGTGGAATGTTTGGTATAAGCTGCAAATTTCATGGCTGACATTAAAATAATGTCAAATATATCTATTTGACATATATATGTGACAAGTGCGTGTGTACATAGGACATACATACATAGGACATTATTTTGATATGTAGTAAATAACACATCTTGCCATCTTAGCCATCTTGTCAACTACTACAAATCCCAGAGATCTTTGCAGGGCCTAATCTGGTCATATGATCAGGCAGCAGGAGCAGGTGGTTCGTCGTCATGTGATGTTGTTAGCCCAGGCTGAGGAGCACCATCATCTGAGCTGAATCAAAGCCCACATCACTCCCTACGCTGAAAGGTAAAGCTGGAGGATTCCCTCCTTTTCACTGTGTGCTTTTGTAGCCTTTAGTGACGGATGCAGTCTCTCACAGAGGGAGAGCAGGAGGAGGAGGAGGAGGAGGAGGAGGAAAGGGGAGGAGATGGAGGGCTGGGATAAGGGGGATGGGAGGCCATCAGGGATGCCTCTCCGTTGCTTTCTGTAGACAACAAGGAAGCACAGATGTTTGCACTGTGTAGATCTGCTGTGAACATATTGAGCATGAGGATGTGCATGAGGATTTTGTGTCTTTGGATGGATGCCATATTGTTGGAGATACGCACAGATCTGATAGAGAGGAGGGATGGATGGATGAGTAGTTCCTCTGGTAGAGCTGTTACATTGTTCTTCTAACAGGAGGCCAAACATGGATGGAAAATTCCCTTTTTCTCTTTTCCTCCTATTGTACTTCCTGTAACACTCAGGCCGTTGATTCTGATTCCTGAGGGAGTTTGGCATCTTTTCAGTACATTTTTATCATCTATAGGGTTTAAAAACAGTCATTGAAGTGAGGACAGGAAGGGTTTCCACTGACAGCTCAGATGTACATGTGATGTGGGGAGTTCAAGTGACTGCCTTTTTTCTTTCTAACTGTACTACACTTCTGTTTTCAGCCAACAGCGATAGCCATAACAGGTAAACTGTGGCTGACTTTTTGGGGGGTTATCGTTGGATTCAAATATTTTGACAAGGTTTACATATAAAGAACTCTCAAGTCTTAAAAATGAATCTACAGCTGACACGCTTAGTTTAGGTTAAAGCCTGGCAGTATTTCCCAAGAAGTCGTACTGTTCCTTTAAGGTTTTGGTCTCGGTGTAACTGACTTTGTAACTATACATATCCTGTGTGTTTTTATGGTAGTGTGATCATATATGGAAAATAATTGAACACCCTCAAGTTCAACCTGAAAGTCAGCACTTTAAACTCCTGGTAATTTCATTCCAGATCCAATTTGCTGCAGTACAGAGCCAGCAGAAAGCAGCTCTGCTTACAGACTGAAATCATTAATATTTTTGCCTCATGTGGAAATGTGGTAACAATGAAACCTCAGTCAGGTGACTTGCGTAGAACTGATCAGTGATTTGAAAATACAGATAATTGGTACAGTTAATGTTAGGCCAAAACCTTGATAACATTCCCCGATCAGCCCCATTCGTCGCAGCCTACACATGGATGCTTTGGTGGAGGAGGGGCTGGTCTGATGCTTGACAAGCTACAGCAGTGAAGGTGGAGACACTTGTAGTTAGTGAGCAATGAAGCAGCAGCAGCACTGTGAGAGCACTCAGAGTTTAAATAGCCCACCCAGTTGTAAAGGCTGCAAACTTTAGACATTACTTTAGACTTCGACTTTAGTTGCTCTTTTTTAGCCAGAAAAGGATAAAAAATAAAATTAAATTAAAATAAGTGAATTAAAAAAAACAGAGGAAATGAAATATACGTGGCGTCAAATGAGAAAGTTATCTCAGACTCCACCAGAAAGTTTTTTGATCCCAGCTTGGAAATTACTTTGTTACAACTACTTAACACGCAGTTAGGACAGAGGAAGTGAATAACTAAAAAAAGTAAAAAATTACTATACAATAGGAAAAATAACCATAAATATGCAGTAGAAAAAATGTAATGAGGTAGAATCCAGGCCTCTTTAACATGAACATACAGGAGCAGAGTGGATAACTGCCCAACGACTGACAGTTCAATGTCTGGGCTGTACAAACCTTCCATCCTGTTCGCCTGAACCATCTGAAAGACTTTGATGCTAGTGATGGGATTTAGTGTACCTTCCTGTCACCATTTCACTGTCACCATACACTCATGGAAGTCCCTCCGATTCCTCACTGGGACCACTAGCTCTAGTCTCACTTTGCCCACAATGACCCAGCTTCAGTGTGATCAGCTGGTGTAAACAATGTGACCATGGAGTTGCTGTGCAACTGCAGCATTGCTGAGAGGTCGCATTCGAAAAGGTAGCTGAATGAAAGAAGTTATTCCGCCGTGAAAGAAAAAAAAAACAGACCAGATCCAAACTAACAAGCACTGAGTCTCCTGTGGCTCAGGGAAATGAATGAATCCTGAAGCTCCCGAAAGGTCTCTTATGTATTCTTTGGAGTACGGGCTACTTTTGAGCAGTGTGCACAATAGTTGGTATCAGCAGCCGCAACAGGCACGTTCATCCCATCAAATTTATAAGGTGATATCAACAGTAGAGAGTGACAGGAAAGGCAGGGGAGACTAGAGAGGCTAGATTTAAACCTGTGCCTCTGCAGTAAGAGCTCAGCCAAACTGATAAAATGCAGATGTGTGCACCCTGGTGGCTGCCATTAATATTCCCTTTAGGTTGCACATTTAGCATATATATAGGATTTCATATAATGCAAATGTCTGTGTGAGACATGGCATGGCTATGTAATGTGTGTCTGTGTAGTAATTAGACTTGCATCTATAGCTATGGAAGTGCCAGTATTTAGTCATAGCCATGCTGTTTGTGGTTCAGATCAGTGTTCATCTGACTTCCAGAGAAACTCAGGATATAACAACATAGTTACTGGTGAGCCCAAATGTTAAGAGATGAATGTCCAGCTCAAGTCTGCAAAAAGAGGGAACAGAAAATGCGACTGCTTGCTACTAAACATTTTTTTTTTTAAATTCGTTTTGTGTTTATTAAGATACTCAAAATGTCAAAAGATACTAAATCTTTGCGCTAATGATTTGTTAGGTGTGGTTGCTCTTTAATCCTCAGTAACGGACAAAGGGTTGTCAACGTTGTTTGACCTCTAACCCCTTTCTAAGGTTCCTAAATCCTCCTAACCATACAATGACAGAGCATTTCTCGTTTTCAGTTTGAATGCAGGACACTCAAAGTAAGCTGAGGTGACTGTTGACACAGTGACACACCCAGACGTTCAACCACGTCAGCGTAACATGAGATCCACAACCTCCATTGCATTTGTGAATGATGTTCATGTTTTGGCTCCCAGATGGCTTCAGAAGTGCCATCTGTTGTGGTGTTTGTACAAATAAATGATCATCATTTGGCAGACAGTCAAAGTCACACTGTGTTGATAATTTGCTTTTGCTCTGTATTGTGTGATTATTTCAGCACTGATGACACTGAGAACAACTCTGACTCATGACCCACGTACCAGTGTCTAAGTGAAAGCACCTCCATGACAACTATACAAAGTCCAGCCACAGAGGAAGACTGTCAGACGCAGCTTAAAGCTCCAGAAAAGTGTAGCTTGAGTTAAGATTCTTTTGTCATATTTATGACAAATGACAAATATTTTCTTCTTATATTTCTCCTAATACTTCAAGTGCCAAATCTGTACATTGCACCTAACGTATCTCATTGTCATGTTGCCATGAACATTCTAGAGCAAATTCGTCTAAGGTAATAGATGAAACCTTTTCATTATAATGATCCCAAGGCCTTTGCCGTAGCACCGGGTACTCTTCATTATGTTGTCTGCTATGTACAACACTGTACTATTATGAGGTTTAATAAACCTTGTAGCCCCAAGCAGGGCTTTACACCTTTAGTCTTGTTATGATGCAAGCAATGCTATAGAGAATGCAGTATGCAGTATTGTAGCACACCTAATAGCTTACGTAGGTGACATGAATGCTATATAGAGAGGAAAGGGAAAGGAGCTTTTTTTTTCTGGATTTAATTTGTGGATTCAGGGGGACACGAGGCCTTGCCGTCAAAGATAACAAGGCTGGGTTCTGTGATATGTGAATAATGACTGGACAGAGGTTTGGACATCATTAGAATAATCAGTCCTGATGTGGACTAAGATGCACGACAATACAGGGGAAGCCTACTGATGGCTGATAGTACACTAATTAAGATGCTGCTGGTGCACTGTTCTCTTTTTTTTTTTTGACAATGCAGACGTACTGTGATTCAACCTCTGCCTGGGAGTTTGGTTTTAATGTGCTTCTGCACATTGTTTCATCCTAATATGCCCATTAAATTTTCCTTCATCTTCACTTCTTTATTCATTACACTTCCATTTTTCCTGTGTGGATTGTTCTCTGTTGTGGTGGAGCTTAAGCAACTCTGTTAGAAAAAACAAACAAAAAACAAAAAGCAAACAAACAAAAAAAAAAGGTTCTAGTTTTTCTTTTTTGGGTTGTATATTTGTGTGTTCTCCGTTTTGCTGATGCAAACAGCGTAGCGTTCAGGAACGGTTCAGCTGCAGCTCATTGCTGCCGGAGAGCATTCAGCATGTTTGAGGTTTTATCGTATTCCACTACACATCTCGCTGTCTCTCAGATTGGAAACCCCATTGATCATATCACAATGGTTAAGTAATTGATTGTTACTGGTTATTAACCTCCCAGAACTTTGGACCTGCTTGCCAGCCACTGAGAACAGCCTGTAATCAGTCACAAATGGCAGCCGCTAATGAAATTAGTTCCTGGTTCTGCCTCACAACTTTGTTTGTTCCACAAAGTATTGGCAAGGGCATAGAGATGCCATGGTTTACACTCCCCGGAGAATGGAGTGATAGAACAACAGAATGGAGATAATGAGCTGCTCTGTCTGTGTTGTCTCTTTGTAATTACTCATGTGTCTGACCAAAATATAAAGATGAGGACATGAAAAGTTTTACTTGCAACAGTTTTTTTAATGTCCACAGTATCACAGCAGACTGTTGACATTACAGTTTGAGTTTGTGCTTCTCCTTCTAAAGACTTTTCTTGTGCCACATAATATAACGTTGTAGGTTTTATGCCTGATACTTTTGTATCTGTGGCACAGATTTTCTGAAAGTTGCTGCACGTTGCATATAAAAGCAATCATTGTCACAACTGTTTCACAGCATTGTCAAACCCAGAATCAGATGAGAAGATTATCACTGTTTTCATCCCTTTATGTCCAGTACACTATTATGACCGAGACATGTTTGGCCTGGCTGAAAGTTGCATTAATAAGCATATGATCAACCAGCTAAGAACACACACATTTCATATTGTTGGCCTTTCAGTGTTGATATGGCGAAGCAAACTATTACATGTTTACCCAGTAAACAAACACAGAGCAACAGTGACAATTGTTTGGAGTCGTGTGTCAGCCGCCAGTGGACGTTTCCATTATAACTCTCATTCAAACTCTGTCCCACTGCTAAATCCTCCACCATGCTCACCAGGTAATCTCCAGTGTTTGTGGGTTATCATCACATTCAGGCAGTTTACGTGCACTTACGTTTATTCAGGTTACATGGATAATCAGATGTATTCTGACATACTCTGTACTGTAAGTCTGGGTAAACATGCACCAGGTCAGTAATCAGATTTCCTCCAAGCTTCTCGTTCACAACATGTAAGAGACTGTAACCTAGTTTCTTTAGTGCATGTAAATACACAAACAGATCAAACCAAAACAGAAAAAATAACACAAACAGGTTTGTTAAAATGATGAGACCTAACTATAGTTGGCAGCATTCACACTGCAGTCTATAGGTTTTCATAAAACTAATTTCCCCAGGGAATCAGAACAGATGATAATATCTTATCTGAAACGGTAAAACATTTAGCTGTCCCAGTGAGTTGTGGTGTGAGGCCTTCAGAGCAACGTGACGTCACTAAGGCTTGTGCAGGTTATGCACATATTTACTGGACCCCCAGTGAATTAACTTCACTGTTCTGATTTGATCCCAAAATCCTGGACTGTTCCTTTAAAGTTTAGAATCCACTGATTAGAATTCAACCCAGAGCAACTGGCCTGCGTAGCGACCTTTATAATTGTGATTTCATTTCTTCAAAGCTTTCTTTCATGTGTACCTTCCACCACTTTTTCCACCTGCCTGTGTGCCTCATTTAGCACCCTCTGCACAGCCAATTTGATTGCAAAATAATCAATTGTGTTTGCTTTTAAGGTTTTCCAAAGATTATCCTGAGCTTATCAGTCGGCCAAAGCATGACAAGATGAGTGCTCAGCATTGTGTTTGGTAATGCCTCTGATTATCTTGTCATAACCAGAGAGTGAAATGAATTGAGTGAAGAGTCAGCTTTTGTTGAGGCTTGACTGAGACTCATCATCTGGTTCCAACAATTTGAATATTAAGAGAAAGTGATGGCAATTACCCACTGCCCAGCAACACCAGTGTGTATTAGGCTGATAAAAGAATACCCTACAGTGGCTTTGGAATGCTTCTCATGTGGTGATTCAGGGCTTCAAGAGGGTTTTAGTGTGTGTGTGTCTGTGTGTGTTTGTGCATGCTGAGGTCTGTTCACCACAATTGGGATTGTGTAGCCATGGTGACGGCTGTGAGGGTCTGTGAGAAAGCAATCTCCAGGAAGTCATAGCCGCGGGGTGAAGCATATGTGGCATGAGGATGGCACCAGAAGGCCGCGTCATGGATGTCCAGTTGGCCATCTGTTGTAGTCCTGCCGCCAGGGCCAGGAAGCCCCCTCAGAAACCACACAGGAAGAACAGCATTTTCAAAATGCCAGGGCCCGGGACAGCGCTCCCTTCCCCCGGGAGCTGCTCGACTCATCCCAAAGACAGAGCTTCAGATTCTCTCTGTGGGACTCGCAGAAAAACATCCTCGACTGGAGCGATGACTCCGTGCGGTGCATTTGTTGGTTTGCGGAATGAGACCACTAGAGTGGAAGCATCCACAGCATGGCTCACTCATCGGCCAAAGATCATTACTCCTCCTTATCTCAGGCCAAGTCCCCAGGCTGCTCCACTCCGCTCCAAACAGAGAGCCTATTACCAGACCACGTCACTGTAGGCCTGAGGAGACCCACTGGCATTCCACTGCTATGCTATGCACTGTTATGATGTTATAGTTAGGACATGTCTGTACTTCTGTTAGTTTTAAAATACTGTCTGGTGGAATAAAACACTCAGTATACTGTTAGATTTCTTGATACACAGAAGCTGTGATGCGACAGAGACAGGCTGCGTTTCAGTTTGAAGGAATCAAACAGTTAGGTATACAAAGTGAAGCAGTGGATGGCAGTGTCGGTGTCAGTTCACCACATTAGTCCAGACGTAAGTATCTTAGCTACTACGTGATGCATTGCCATGAAAGTTATACACATTCATGGAAATATCTATGTAACTGATTAGCAACAAATCTGGTGCCCAGTTTGCTTTGTTGGCCTTTGGTCCCATATAGTCTGTTTGCAAATGTTTCACAAGAAAAGTCCTGTTTAGAAATAAATGGGTTCTGTCCACTGTGAAATGCTAGAGGGCTTTTAAGTAATACAGTAACTTTAATGCAGCAAACAGAAGCAGATAAAAAAACGAGGCGTCCTATGAAAATATGACCTATTACACTGGACAAACAGAAGGATTTGGAAATAAAAGCCTGCCTCTGATAAAAACCCGCTGCAATTAAAGCTTCTGCAGCTGAGGTAAATAAAAGCCACAGTCACAGTTTGAGGAAAAATGGTAGGCCAGTTCTTTTCACTTTTTTTTTTGTGGTTGATAAATTAAATCCTCGACTGTTCACCTGTCCTCCAGTGCTTCTCCTTAGTCAACTTGTTGCGGGAAGTGAGTCTCACCAGTGTGTAACACAAGTAGCAGCACGTTACTGTCGCCACAGGAAAGTGTGATGGAGGGAACTGGATGCCAAGGTACTGGATTAGATGACTTTTTTTTTTTTTTTTTTGCTGTGGCACCAAAGTGTTGTCATTGATTTTTCAAAGCATTATCACGTTTTAATGCCATGTTGCCATCTCTCTTCTTACCTTTCTCAGTCCCCACCTTTCCTCTTCACTGCTTAAAGGATAGTTTCAGAATGTTCAGTTCTGTCTCAAACAATAGTCAGCTGCTCCCACAGACACTGAAACAGCTTTTACTTGGTGTAATAATTCCTCTTTTTCATGCAGACCACTCTGAATTAGACAAATTGAGTGGATATCTTTATTTATATTTTCCATGCAGGAAAGGAGTAAAGGGAGACACTGTTAAGTTGCATTGTGGCATTTGAAGGATCCAGTTGTGGATAACTCCCTGGATCACTCTGATGGTATCATCAGAGTGCAAACACTGTTATTTTCAGTTTTTAGGATGGTAATGGCTCTGAAAAGGAAGAGGAGCAGACCTGTCCAGCAGCAGTTGTTATAACGTGGCTTAACATCCTGTGTCTGACATCTTTGTGCTTTCATTGAACCATCTGACATATGATTTCTGCTATTATGCTTTTGCCTTAAGTATAATCCAACATGCACATTCTGGTTATTTCCTTTTTCTCTTTCAAAGGCCGCCATTGTAAAAATAGAATCATCAGAGACAGCTGCTGAATAGCCTGACTTGAGATATTACTGTAGGTATGTGGGTGCACATTACACAACCCTGAGGTAACATAATAGCCACTGTTTTCAAAGGTCAGTTGAAAAGGAGGCCAGATTAAGTCTCCTGCATGTTCAACTGTCCTTTAGAGAAAGGCCACAGCCACACTGGACGTGAGAGGCAGAGAGGCTGAAGAAAAACAGAGCAGAACAGTTCTTAAGCACAGATTAGTGAGAGGAGTTTGTGGAATAATGAACAGTTTCCCCTTAGGACCGTCACCTGCTCTGCGCCGCATTCGTATGCATGCAAGGCAGCGACGGCAGAAAACTCTCATCCTGCCATTGACAGTTCAATCAAAGAAGTGCAAGAGGACAACCTTTTTGGTCCTTTCAAACAAATGAAAGCTGCGTAGCGCTGTGGCCCTCTAACTCAAGGTCACCTTTCACTAAAACTCCTGTCTCACTGTAGGACATGTAAGCTCACCTTTCCCTAAAGTGTTACTGTGTGTGTCTGTGTGTGTGTGTGTTGTGCCCGGACACCTGCCTCACTAATAAAGACACAGCTGCTTAGCTGCTTCCTTTCAGAAACAACAAGCGCTCACAAATCCTTCTAATGATCAGACCTTATTTTGCAAGGATAAATCTGGGTTGTTACAACTTTTCGTTGTTTTAACCATTATTCCTCATGGTAATAAAAATATTGTACTACATAAGGTCATCTCTGAGATCTGATAGCATGGTGAAATAAAAGGAAGGCCAGCAGTCAGATGATCAGATCTGGTGTTATATGAACCGTGAGGTTAGAGAAACGTTTTTTTGAAAGAGAAAACAAAGGAATATAGTTTATTCCTGAACTGTTGGAATCCCAGTTTACATTTCTTTTTCCTGATTCAACTTTAAAGTACTGAAGTGTGCATATATAGGTTTATATGAATAATTAGGGGTTATTATTAACATCTAAGTCGATTATAAATGATAATGTCTGCTTGTGCGTCTTGCACATGAGTAAAATCGTATTATTCCTCTTAGTTGTAGCAACATCACCCACTTTGGCAGTGCAATGGTTACCATGACTCTAGGTAATGATGATCAAAACTAGAAAAAATCAAATTCAGGCTGAAATAACCTGAAACTGAAATAACCAGAATAAATAATTTTTGAGGCCATCATCAGAAAATGACAATATTAGTCAAACACTGAACAACCTACTGTACCTGCTGTTCTTCTAGGTGACGCCTCATAGTGTAACAAAAATAGACAGCTCTACCCAAGAATCAAAGGTGGAAGTAACGTGATGTTACTGTTACCAAAAACCTGTTAGGGACACAGAATAGTTGGTCTAACAAAGTACATTCTTATTGACTTCTTTAAAAAAACACACACACAATCCTTCCCTAACTTCAACCGAAAGCTTTTATATACAGAAACCTTACTAACCCTTAACCATAAGGGTATCAGAAAAGTAACAGCCAATCAGAGATATAGATTGACCTTATGTCTGCCATATTGTACATCCTTTAAAAACATCCGTACAGCTTATTCAGTGGTATATTATGCAAGATATATAGATCTGTGTAAGTCCACCAGTGGCAACTTGAATAGACTGGACATAGATAGACTGTTTAGAAAGACACACACCTATATATATATATATATATAAGGTCCCACAACTGACACTGCATGTCAGGACAAAAACCAAACCATAAAGTCCAAGGAACTCTGTAGACCTCAAATGATAAAACTGTGTTGAGGCACTGATCAGGACGAGGGTAGAAAACCATTTCTAAAGCTGTGAGTGTTCCCAGGAGCAATTAATGAGCAAAACTGCCAATTTTATCCATTTAAAAGTAAATCTACAGCACAAGAAGCTGTGAAAAGTGAAGGGGTCTGAATAATGTTTGCTGTGATTAGCCACATTAGCTAATTAAACTCATCAGTAAGTAAATGAGTTAGCTGATTTTTTTCTTATTTTAATTCATGTTAATACTTGAACGCGAATCCATTTCTTTTATTTCACGGCTGTGTGTGAGACAAGTGGTCAGAGACAGTGTCACTCTACATGGCAGTGCTAGAAGGTAACTAAGTACATTTACTCAAGTCTTGTACTTAATGTACAGTTTTGAGGTACTTCTTTCTTTTCCCATTTTATATCACTGTATACTTCTAATCCACTGTATTTCAAAAAACAACATTTTTGACAGCTGTGGTTACTGGTTACTCTTCAGAATGAGATTTAGCATGAAGAAAAATATGATAAACTTAAAATACAACACAGTTAAAGATTAAACCCATGTCTCTCTCTCCCATTTCATTTTGGCTTGTGACCTATTACAAAACGTGCTGCGTCTGTGGCTCCTTGTTATGTATCAAATCTCTGTGAGGTATTAACAGTTCCACCAAAGAAACATTTCCCACAAATTATCTGGTGTTGTTATCTGGTGTGTTGTTGTCCAAAGTCCAAAAACTGAACACAGATTTGTGAATAAGAACTTTTTTTTCATCCATTTTTTTCCCTCTCTCATTAATCATCTCACAGCCTCAGATTTATCTCGTGAGCCTTTATAGACTGCAAACTAGCCCCACCTCAACCAACAGACAGCGCTGCTAACATACTGATGGATCAGTAAAAATATAATGATGGAATAATCAGTCACAGGAATAAAAAACTATTACTCTGATATTTTCAGTACATGCTGATGATGAAGATGATTCTGCTTCTGTTTTATGTGTAATGGAGTATTTTTACATATCTGTATTTGTACTTATACATCTTATACTTACAATACATTTTAGCTAAGATGTCCAGTTCTTTTTTAAACCTGCAGACAGTCCAGAACTGAGGTTGGTCAATATACTGAAATAAATATGTAACTTTTAAAACTGAACTTCGAGACTGAACAATTACTTTAAACAGCAAGTAAATGGAATTGATTCACTACTGTCATGCACAAAAAAAGAATCCATCTCCCCATAGTACAAGTTGTGCTCTGAAAAACTGTGGCTCTTTGGTTTAACTCAAGCGCTGGTCTAACTGCTGTATTGATATCTTTTGCTGTCCTTTCTTGAACTTGTGTTATTGACCATCTGTAGCACAGGAATGTGTGAGATGTTTTTTTTTTTTTTTTTTTTGGCACTGATGAGCACTATTCCTTTCAGTCATGTCTGCTTTAGTTATTTCTAGTAGCTGAGACATCTCAGTCACAGCAAAGCCAAGGCTGCCTCACTGGCGTCATCTCCTCTGTTGAAGGTGTCTCTTTCAGCTTATCTGCTCCCAGACAGAGTGGCCGTCTCCATGGTTTCCAAACCCAATTAAAGAGGCTGTTCCAATTAGAGAGTGGAGAGAGCTTGGGTGTGATAGGTAAAAGCATCAAGACCCTGGCCTCGCAGAGCAGGCTAGCAACCCCCTCCAGTCCTTAAATTGTCAGAGCGCTGTACTTTTGTCTCTTAATTCGCCATGTCTAGACAGTCCTCTACACAGCAGACAGCTGTATGAGCTTAACAGTGCTTTATTCTGCCCACATGTTGGAGTTGAAGCCAAAGTGCCATTCCAGAGATACAGACTGTGAATATGTGATAAAATGGTTGTAGATGTTTATGGGTATATTATCATTTTGGTGTTGATTCTGTCGATAATGTACATGGATTCATTTACTGACACCTGGGCTGAAATCCATATGCAGTCAATACAGCATCAGTCACAAATCCTCACCGAAGCTCACATCAACATGCGTGAGCTAATGAAAGCAGAGCAGTGTGTTCCGCCTCCCTCCTTACACAGCGTTGTGTACCGAGCCAGACTGCTGCTAGTGTTTGCCTTCCTAAGGCCAAAGCTGTGACAGGGAACAAACACAGATAACACATCCTTTGTGTTCCATCAAAACCTCCCCCCTAACTGTTTGCTTTATCCCTGCCAATCCACACATGCAACTGAGGAAGAAAGAAGGGGGGCTGCCATAGATAGACCAGATCTTGTTTACTGATGACATTAAGTGTTCTGCAGGGTGAGGAAGATAAAGACAGTCAGCCTGCTAACTGCTCCACATTATTACTGTATGTTACCATGAGGAAGTTTGCTTTGGAGCAGCAGTGGTGTCATTATTTGTAATCACTAGGAAACATGCTGATGTACTCTGGCTTCTCAGAGACATTAGGCGCTGACTCAGTGTTGGCTGCATGTTTGTTAGACAGCAGTGTATGAGAGCAGTGATATGATGTCAAAACTTTGACCTACATTTCCTAAGCCTACTATGGAGGAAGGTAGCATCATCACGGTACATTCCCTTTATATATAAAAAAAAGAAAAAGACCTGCTGTGATCCTTTTTTCTACATTTTTTTACACAGTTTAGTGGAGAGGAAAACAATTATGTGCTTCTGTTTCACGAGGGAATCAAAACAAGTTTGATTGATTGTCTCTAGGTTGTCACTCCTCCACATCAGAGGACATTTACATAAAGTAGAAAATGTCTCAGATTTCCCATGTCATGCTGCTGGGTACCCTGTCTTTGAGTCTTTGTGTAATGGTGGGAAGTACCAGCATGATTTTTAAAGTTTGTTTCACAATGAATCACATCCTGTGATTCAGGGCTATTTCTGGATGTTTTGGGGCCCTAGGCCAGCCTGGTTAGTAATATCCTTGCATGATTCATGATCAACAGCTCTGATCAGCATGCTCATGACCCCGCAAATGAACAATGCTGTGTTGGAGATTCATAAGTGTACTTGGTACCAGGAAATCGATGATTGACTTTGTGGTCGTATCATATCTGCAGTCGTACGCTTTGGACATGAGTGAAGAAAAGAGCAGAGCTGGTAACTTATGTCAACCTGGTGGTGAGTTGGATCAGATGCTGGACAGACTTGCCAAGCCCAAACATGTAGTGACGGTGGACTGGGAACATTTGGCTGAAGCTTCGGTCACCAAGATTTCTTGGTTATTTGTTGTCATAGTTATGTTAAACTTTCTGACTGCTTATCCCAAAGGAGCATAAATAACTTGGCTATTCATACATGATTCTTACACAACAGTGTACATGACCCATGACATTTCAAAACCAGTGACAGCCAGAAGGCCAATGACATGACAGCAAGCACTGATGAGCGCTTTGGACATCAATGACAGACTGCCATTGACATCACAGGGGCCAGAAGGCAAGGGGCCATCATCAAGATGGCATCCCAGGTAACTGCCTAGCTTGCTTATTCTTAAAAACAGCCCTGTGGTCATAAAACCAGAGTCCCTCCATGCTAATGGGTGCAAGGGAGACCTTTAGTTGTGTTTTTAAATAAGCAGTTTTAAGGCAACAAATGCTACAATATGAAACTGGCTTTGCCAAAAGCACCCAAATGGTGTGTTTTCATAATTTGCATAGGGGTTTATCACAAAATTATTCTATATTATTCTTTATATTGTATAATATAAATATTCTTTATAAGGCCAGTGCATTGTAAAATCGGGCGGTGGTCGAAGGCAGGGGCCTCAGCGACCCGATCTCTGGACACAGAAACTGGCTCTTGGGACATGGAATGTCACCCTACTGGGGGGGAAAGAGGCCGAGCTTGTGCGGGAGGTTGAGAGCTACCGACTAGAAATAGTCGGGCTCACCTCCACGGGCTCTGGAACCCAACTCCTTGAGAGAGGCTGGACTCTCTTCTACTCTGGAGTTGCCCGCGGTGAGAGGCGGCGGGCTGGCATGGGCTTGCTTATAGCTCCCCAGCTCAGCTGCCATGTGTTGGAGTTTTCCCTGGTGAATGAGAGGGTCGCCTCTCTGCGCCTTCAGGTCAGGGAGAGGTCTCTCACTGTTGTTTCGGACTTGGCCTATGGGCTACCAGGCTTTCTTGGAGTCCCTGGGAGGGGTACTGGATGGTGCTCCAACCAGGGACTCTGTCATTCTACTGGGGGACTTCAACATTCACGTGGGCAGCAAGAGTGACACCTGAAGGGGCGTGACTGGGAGGAACGGCCTCCCCGAATCCGAATGGTCTTCCTTTATTGGACTTCTGTGCTTGTCGCAGTTTGTCCATAACGAACACCATGTTCAGACATAAGGGTGTGCAACAGTGCACATGGCACCAGGACACCGTAAGCTGAAGAAGGAGTCCTATCGGGCCAGAGCAGGAGCTTGGTTTGCATTGCTGGCAGTAAGTGAGACCTGTTTCCAGTGGTCTGACTTACTATTTCATAATTTTTATGGACAGGATTTCTAGGCACAGCCAGGGGCCGGAGGGAGTCCGGTTTGGGGACCACAGGATTTCATCTCTGCTTTTTGTGGATGACGTTGTCTTGTTGGCACTGTCAAACCAGGACCTTCAGCATGTACTGGGGTGGTTTGCAGCCGAGTGTGAAGCGGCTGGGATGAGAATCAGCACCTCCATGTCCGAGGCGATGGTTCTCAACAGGAAAGGGGTGGCTTGTCCTCTCCAGGTTGGAGGAGAGTTCCTGCCTCAAGTGGAGGAGTTTAAGTATCTTGGGGTCTTGTTCGCAAGTGAGGGAAAGACGGAGCGTGAGATTGACAGGCGGATCGGTGCAGCTTCCGCAGTAATCTGGTCCGTCGCGGTGAAAAAGGAGCTGAGCCGAAAGGCTAAGCTCTGTAGATTTACCGGTCAATCTACGCTCCTACTCTCACCTATGGACATGAGCTTTGGGTCATGACCGAAAGGACAAGATCTCAGATACAAGCGGCCGAAATGAGTTTCCTCTGCAGGGTGGCTGGGCGCTCCCTTAGAGAATTGGGTGAGGAGCTCGGTCATCCGGGAGGAGCTTAGAGTACAGCTGCTGCTCCTCCACATCAAGAGGAGTCAGCTGAGGTGGCTCGGGCATCTATTTAGGATGCCCCCTGGACGCCTCCCTGAGGAGGTGTTCCCATGTCCCATCCGGAGGAAGCCCCGGGGAAGACCTAGGACACGCTGGAGGGACTATGTCTCTCAGCTGGCCTGGGAACGCGTCGGGTTCCCCCGGAAGAGCTAGAAGAAGTGTCCGGGGAGAGGGAAGTCTGGACATCCCTGCTTAGACTGCTGCCCCCGTGACCCAGCTCCGGATAAGCAGATGAAGATGAAGAATATTATTCTTGGTGCTGTACACATGTCAAATTGATGAAGTTTGACATGTGCCAATGAATTGTCTTCATTTGTTTGTGTTTTGTCTATTTGCACGTTTATAAAGTTTTTATAAAGTTATTCCTGCAGCATATTTTACTGTCTTGTACTGTCCTGTTCTTAACAGTTTTAGCTTTGGGCCTTAACGATTCAATGAAAATTTTGTGTGTAGATCTGGAGAGTATATGTAATGGCTCAGCCTGCATGGCAGGTGCCACTGGAAGGTGAGCTCAGGCAGAGTTTAGTTATGGAACAGAATGAGGTGATTTATCTCAATAATGACGCCTTTTTGTGTGACAAGGCAATTTCACTGCCCAGGGGTGTTTCTCTCTCTCTCTCTCTCTCTCTCTCTCTCTCTCTCTCTCTCTCTCTCTCTCTCTCTCTCCTCCCTGGGCTGAAGGTTGTTTTCAAAGGGAGGCAGTGCTGATGGAATGGCCTGAAATCAGACTGGGGACAAGGGAGAAGGCTTTAGTAAACACACATGAGCAATTCTTGAGTTTGGCTGTGTCAGCTGAAGAAGTGACAATAAAGAGAGGGGATGAAGGAGAAGAGAGGAGAGAGGGTGACTCATTTTAAGTTCATCTTTCTTTTCTTTTCTGAAGAAGTTACTGTTGAGGGCTGAGCCTGAAAACACACTGCCTTTTGATTTCCATCCTTCCCTTTGATCCTGTTATACAAATCTGCCATGTGGTTGCATATCTGTATTTCTGGGTATCCACATCAAAAAGCTTGCAATGAAACCAGCAATACCACTTTATGGTATCGGCAGAACATCCTTTCACTTTAATCTCAAATTACAAGCATGTGGCCTTTAATATGTAGCTATAGGGTTTTGGAGTCAACAGCATTCAGGCAATTTCAGGAGCTAATGTGCCGCAATTGTAAGAAGCTGGTGTTGTTATACATCCATAGCAGATGCTAGTTTTTTTTTTTTGTTTGTTTGTTTTTTTGTAGATTTTACAAAAAAATGAGTGGGTAACATTCTTGAAGAAATTGAAAAAGAGAATATAAATAATTAGGGTTGAGTAGTTGAGGAAGAAAAGTGGACATGAGCAAACATAAGGTACAAAATATGATTATATGAAACAACTAAATTCCTGCTTGCATGCTGACTTTACCAAGTGGCAATAACTCTTAATAACAAACTCTAGACTAAATGTATCTATCATTCCCTCATAGTGAGGATGAAGGGGAAGGATTTTGTGATTAGCTGCCCATAGAGAGAAAGGTCTCAAATGGGTATTAGTATTACAGTATTGCAAATAAAACAAAATAAATACAACAAAAAGTAACCAGCCTGTTTGGTTTGATTTATAAATTAAATCTTGATGAGATTTAATTTATAAATCTTCACTTTCAAATTAACCACACTCATCAGATATAAATGTTAGTAAGTCAGTGAAGGGTCACTTTCTACTAAGCGACAATGTCCACACCTATAGACTAAATAGCTTCCAGTTGGACATGTTAATAAGCTATTTATACAATGCTTTTAATCAATCAAGCCTGTGGTTTTAAATGTTAACAAGGTGTTAATGAATGGCATTTGGTCCACATACTCCGCATACTGCGGAGTATGTGGCTTAACGGTCCACTCATCTACCTGATGGATTGATGAAGCGACCTAACAATTGTTCTTATTAATACTCTATGACTGAAACATAAAAATGAGTAAATGTTTTATTAACCATTAATGAATCCATTAGTTACACTTTAATAAGCCCTATATTTAAGTATTTGAACTTTCTTTTCCTTCCACCTCTCTGTGATATTTGGTGTTAAATTATAGCTAATCTCTCCACACAGGTTTATCATTGTGTGTTGTCAGTCAAGTGCATGACAGTGAATAATGGTTAATGGCCTTAAAGTGCAGCCCAGTAAACTGTCGATGCAGGTTTGTTTTTCCTGGAGTTTTTTTGGTGCATGCATTCCCCTGATTGAGAGTTTGTGTTATCTTGACATAAGATTGTTAACTTCTTGGCTATTTCTTTTTCTCCACACTATTGTTGCAGAGCTGTCTAACTTGCCAGAGGCTACAGATAAACATTAGAGTTAAATAAGAACCATTACTGCACTCTGTGGGACATGCAATGATTCCAACAGACATTTCTGGGTTGGTAAATGAATCATATCTAACACTTTTATACATTCATTGACCTAACACAGTCACTTAATCGAATTGTGTGTGAGAGATAATTAGACAGGGAGTCTCCATCAGAGCTCGGCATCAGGATGTCTTACATGTCAGAATGAGCAGATTGGTCAAAAGGAGCCTGGCTGATTAGGGTCAGTCCTGTCTTGAAGAAACAACATCAAAGTGTTAATGGTCATCATGTCTCACTGACTTGATTCCAGACCCCTGACAGTAATACGACAACAGTACAATAGGCCTTAGGTTACTCTTTTGCTTTTCTCTGTTTTTCACCACACCACTTTTACAGCACTCTGCTCACCCACCAGATGTCCTCACACTTTCCTCCTTGCGCCCATTCACCTGTCTGCTCCACCCATACACACACCTGTTCTCACTTCCCCAGTCAGCCCTGTGCTCACCTGATCTCTCCCCACCTGTCCAACAGTAAGCCTGTTATTGTTTCATTAGAAGTTACTTAACTGCATCAGCCTGCCTTTGTGTGCATTTTGGCCCGGCTTCAGCTGTGACATTGAGGGCATATTTCAGACCCAGCATCTCTCATACAAACATTTGCTACTTTCACTACCCATGACCTCAAATTTAAAAGGCGCCACAGATGGAATTAGTTCATGGAGGGCATAAATCTATTACATTTCTATCTCCTCCTGCTAGTGAACATCATGTGATATGATCAAAAGCTTCATAACTGCTAAATGGATTTTTGCTGTACGACTGATTTCTCAATGGTTGTTTCCAATGATAAGAATAAACTTTGAAGCTCTACTCTATTTATAATATCACTTATTTAGACTGCAAGAGATGAGAAACATAGCTTGTTCTTTTTTTTTAATACAGTCTGTTGGTCAGTACAAGTAATTATTAAGAGGTCCACCCTAAAAATGGAGGATCTTGTGTATTGGTTATTTAAAAAGATACCATCTGTGTGTGTGTCATAATTTGTGTCATACTATAGAAAACTTGGAGTACAATGAAATTACCATGACATTGGTTATTCATCACATTGTACAGTCATATTTATTGTCCATGTTACATGGATTTCCCTACTGTAGCAGTAATGGGTCGTGAGAAGACACTATTTCAGCTACATCTGGTCGTGCTTTATAGTCAAGGTAAAAATGTCTGGTAATTTTGGGTTAGTTGGAGAGTTTCTACAAAGAACCATGCAATTATGTCTCTCATCATAGCAAAACCGGTGAAAGGTTTCCAAGAAAAAGTCATCAGATTATATGAAAGTGAAAGAGGTCAGGTTAGTGACACTAATAAGAAGCTGTTAATTGCTAAAATATTTCACTTGTGAGAACTGCAAAATTCTGAACTCATAATTGGAAAAACTTGACACAACATGACCCCATCCATTTTCTGCATGAGTATAATTTCAAGGCTTTCTTCGAAACTCAAATAAATCAGGCGTACTTATCAACTGTGCCAACTGTTCTTTCTGCACTGTAATTAGAATATAATTGCTCAGTCCTCTGCAGGAAACCTCCTGAAAAATACCAAAATATCACTTCCTGTCTTGGAAGTTATCAGGAGACTGATGCATCTGGAAGTTCATTTTCATACAATAATGAAATGCATAGAAACCAAAGGCTGCCAGGAAGGACAACAACAATCTAAATGATACATTACACTTTGGACAATTGCTAGCAATTGAGTAAAACATGCAATTTATAGTTAATTAATAGTATTAAAAAAGTAAAAACATACCAGCATGGTTCTTTAAGTTGCTGCTGGAGCTGGAGAGTCTTAAAAATCCATGGTGATTTTTAAAGTCCAGCTACATTTTTTTTATTTCTGCAATGACAGCGCCCTGATTTTGATGGACTACACTGGGCATGAAATTTTGGGACCGACTGACAATGTTTGTTGGTGCAATAGTGAAGAAAAATAGTTCATGGTAGCAGTTCCAACAGCATAACAGGTACATCTGAGCACACAAAACATGAAATATAAAACAATAATCTTGTAATTATAATATAACACATTATTCAAATATCATGGCTTGGCAATGCACTGTATTTTTGAGGATACTCATTTGGATCTGGTCAGTTATACTGTACTCCTGCTCTTTTGACCTGCTGGGGAGACTTCTTTCTGTTTTTTTTTTTTTTTTTTGCTTTTTATTTCTTCATTTGCTTTTGTCATATGAATCACAGTTATAGCTAAAGGTGCAACAATTTAATTTGTGGGCCACTTGGAGCCAGTGTAAACAAGTTGGTAACACAACACTGGCATATCATTGCCTCTTAAGTTGATCTAGCAGCCTTGTTAGCTAACAGTTGCTTATTTAGACAAGCAACAGTAGCATTCATTTGGTGGTTGTGGCTGCCTGATGTATTTAAGTCTATTGTTCTCACTCTTTTGGCTCTGATTTTGGTCTTTACCCACAACAGTAAAAAAGTAATGTTAAGGGCCAGACAGCTAAACAATAAGCTGAAACTCACTGTAAAGCTCCATAAAGCAGAAGGTTGATAATTCTCAGACACAGGTGAGGGTTCTTTGTGGGTAGATCAGTATGAGGAAGTCTAATTTAGACCATTAATCTAGTGTGACTACAAGGTTAACACGGGTGCTAAAGCTGTAGGACAGAAAAAAAACACCCCTTATTCTGACTTGGGAGTGTTCAAGCTTTAGCCTACTCTATGTTGCTAGCCCTAGTTCTAATCCTATAGCCACATCAGACAAACACGCTTGTCATCAAGTTGGAGATACTGTTGGTGTCAGAAAAATCTGATATCTCAGAATTATAAGTGGAAGGCTGTTTTGAATAGTTATTCCCATCCAGCTGCTCGTAATTATGTGAATGCTACATAACCACCTTGGAATGTTGCATTAAAACTCTCATTCTGCCAACACTGTTTGTGTGGAACATAAGTTAACAGAGAGTTTTAATTGCTAGTGGTTCATAATGCTATGTGGACTTGTATTACATTCCTCACTCAGTAGCATACTGCAGGAGTTGACAGCACATCTCCTAGCAAGCTCCCAGTTGTCACTGAATCGAGGAAACACCTACTCAGAGGCTCAAGGCCTGTGGGTAACACACAAGATGCATGTCTAAACACCAGCTCCCATTTTTCTATGTGATCTTGAACAGCAGCAGCGTCCTGACACACGATATATTTCCAGAAAAAACTGCAATTTTGACCACATTTGATGAAATGGCACAACCCAGCTGAATGTTGGCCATTTATTTTGGTTAGTACACCGTCTTAGTGCTGTGGTCATCAAATAACACAGTGTTCCATGTTACAGCCAGTGTGTTTTGAAAATGTTGTAAAATATGCAAAATAACTGTAGAATTATTATATTTCCTTAAAAGCTGTTTTGGAGGCTTTTCTAATCAACAGTAAAGGAAACGTAAAGATTTAGACGAGAAAACACAAAAGTATTGAAATAACAAGAATATAATTAGTCACTTCCATCTCAAAATATTGATATCAGCCTTCAAAAAAATCCATATCATTCAAACCCTCTCACACACACGCTCACACACAATCCTGCCTCAGGTTGGCCCTTGACTGTTTGTGATAAATGCAGCATTTGTGTCCAGGGTGTAGGCTTATTTCTGCTCAGTTGCCTGCTCTGGCTAAGCTAAGCCTTGTGTTGCTGATAATGACAGCTGTGAAAGGAGTGGGGGACTGAATGAAAACCAGTGGGGGTGGTGAGTTGCTGTGGATCCAGTCACTCTGCCCTGCCAGGCCTGTATTTACCACCCTTCTGTGTCCTGCACTGTCACACAGGGGTGCACACCGTTCTACCTCACTTCTACTCTGTTTACTACTGTAAGGGCCTATTTTTCTTTATAAGCAGGGACTGCCCTCATTTAAAAGGAGTATTTCATGTGGGGGGAAAAGAAAAAAAAAATCTTCCACCACCCACAGTTTTTATATTGTGTGCTGTAAAATAGCTTCATCATGTATTACTTAAAGGAAATACATGTTTTCCAAGCAGCAGATAACAAGAGAAATGTTGAATTCATACATTTCATGGTTGTGATGATGGGCTATTAACTCCCTGTCTTTTGTGTTGGACCACTACATTATTAATAATGAGCCACTTTGGCTTTTCACTGTAAATATTATATGTGTTATGCAAGTAATGTTTCTTTTTCAAGATGCTGTTTTTTTATATCCCTTTTATGTAATATTCTCTTCTGTTAATATTATAATTTAGACTGGTAACACATTAGTGCATTCTTATAATTAGACTTCGTTACAAAAACTATTTCTATTTACAACATTTCATGTGACATTTTCAGACATATCAAGCAATGCATGTAAAATTTACTGTATGAAGGACCCTGTTAATATGTAATTATGCCCCTGCTTAATGACATGATGGCGTACCGTTGTCATAGCAACAAGGCACACTTTGTTGCTTTGAGTTTGTAGGTGCGCAGCAGAAAGATATAATTGCTATCAGAGAAAGCTATGTTAATAAAGTACATAGAAATATTGATACAGTCTGAGATGACTAACTGAACTGTAAAAAAAATTGCGAGAGTATTATGTGAAAATTGTTGGGCCCTTTCCCGCTAACTGCTTGAAAACATAAGTTGTGAGGACTAATCAGTTATAGATATGCCTACCACCACTAGGTTTATACATTTCAAACCACCAGCTTTTACACCAGTATTTAAACATGTAATGTATATGTGTATTTGAACTTTGGTCCAGAACATTGCTCCTGGAGGGCAGTACTACAGTATGTCAGATAATGATCCAATATTATTTTAACAAAATTTGCACATATGAAAATGTTCAAGACCACGTATGTAAGAGTTCTTTTGTTGCTATTCAAATGCTCCCATATATTGAAATCTATGACAGAGATTGTTTCATAACTGTTTGCGTCAGTGATCAAACAACAATGTCAATCAAAGTGTCTCTAATGTCAGAATATGTTGCTTTTATTTTATTTTTCCAATGTAATCACTGACTGGATTATTTGCAGAGGAGGCATATTTCATTTTTTTAATGAATGAAGCTCATTTAACGGTTAACGGCTGCTGCTCCCAGGAGGTGACTGGGTAGAATGATGAGCCTGACAAAGTTCACATCCAGAGTCCTGTCTGTGGTTTAGACAACCAAAGCACTTTAGTTAAGGTATGCTGGACTCACTACAAGTGGATATTGTACTGCAATATAGATATTTTCTGTGGAAAACAAAATGTCTGTCAGCATTTCGGTATCAACGTATCTGCTAAATATGTAAATGACCAACATATCCTCATGTTGTGTTCATAGCAAACATAATCTGGTCGCAATTACATTTCCCACAAAAAGCATTTGCTGTTGAATTTCAGTTGTATAGGAGACAAGTTTCTGTCAGAGAGGTAAAATTCATAGGATAAACTCTGATGACACCATTAAGGATGATGCCATCGTGTGCATGAGTAATGGCACAGTAACACACCTATTTTACAGTGTTTCATCACCACTCTTATGACCTCAGTTTTCACTTCTATGAGCAACTAAGTGAACAAGCTAAAGCATTTATAATTCTACACAGTGGTGGAGGGTGAGATTATCCAAGTGTGTGTGTGTGTGTGTGTGTGTGTGTGTGTGTGTGTGTGTGTGTGTGTGCGCGCACGCGCATGAAGGAAGACATGAATATGCACCCATGAGTGTGCATCTCATATAGATAGAGGTGACGTGTGTCCACACTTCAGAGGGATGTGAGGCGCAGGCACTGGGCTTGAAATCAGGCAGAGTGAAGATTGTTTATGGACTGCCAAAAGTAATTAATCTCCCCTCTCTATGAAAATTAATCGGATTAAACGTTGTTTTGGCCCAGTGAATCTGTCTCCGTGTAATGTGTGGACACTGAATCTCTGGCTGCTCCTATGCCCCACTTCATACCCATAATGCCGTTCCTATAGGCTGGATTCACTGGCTTCGCCACAACAATGGGCAGCACAGTGACTCTGTGTAATCACATTCTCCTGCTTGTCTGAATGCTTGTCTTTCACGGTGGGGAAAGAGCATCGGCCACTTCACCAGTATCATATTCTGACTTTTGACAGAGACCCTGAGGTGCTGAGACATATTTATTGATTTGAGTGTCATCTGTGTGTCTCTGGCAGCAGGTATGTAGAACAGTTCAAAAGTTAAATGAGAAGGTGCATGTCAATTTCATGTCTACAAATTGAGTAAAAGATGGATTCAGGATTCATGTGTGCAAATTATACTTTGTGAATATAGAAATATACCATGTGTAACACGTCACCCATGTGTTTGTACATGTATGTCTTCATGCAGGGGATAGAAAGCTGTTCCATAGTGATAATGGAGGTCAAAAACTCCACAGGGAAGCTTTAATCATTAATATATATCTTCTTATGTCACTCTCTGAAGTAAAGTTAATAAGCATCTTTACAAAATGGTAAACTATGTATTCTAAAATGTAAAGTTTGTCCTGGTGAAAGGTCACCATGTCAAATCTGCAGGCTCACCCCTTTGGTACTACAACGTGGGTTTTATTCACATAGCACTGGCCACCGTTTTTCTCAGCTATAATAAGGTACTTCCCCAAAAAACTGCTGTGATCTCAGAGCACAGCAACAAGACTGAAAATAGGTCTGAGGGGCAAAGAAACATGAGCAGTCACACAGCTCGAGCCACAACAAGCCAACTTATAATAAGCCACAGTAGAGTTTTGGTTTTAGCATAAATTAGAGTATAGTAGAGCAAAGTCTTTGTTCAGTGACTATGCAAAATGGATGATTTCTGTGTCTGTGGTCTTTCTGTGTGAGAACAATGTCACGGGGTGTAGTTTTATCTGTTTCTCCAGAGTAGTAACTTTCCTGCAACAACCAGTGTTATTTGATAAATCATTTAGTGACGATCTGGAGGGTAACAGAACTGACAAACGTGGGAGTTTTTTGTTGGAGAAAGCAGTCTCCATCACACCTTAATGTGCAAACCTCTTATAATTATAACCTCTTATAATGTGTTTGCAAACAATTTCTTGGTTCTACATCCATCAGAGACAGACACAAATGCCACAGCTAACAGATACAACACCACATACATCCCCTGCTTATCACAGACCTTTTCACACAGTTTTGATTTATCATTGCAGGAAAGGCACAGGTGGAACTATTAACATGTATTAACATATTAACAATGACTCTGTTCTATGAAGTGTCCCAGGAAGCTTCTCCAGTGAGCCAGCATGTACAGCCAGGACAGTGGACCTCAGTTAGCTAAATGGTCCTGCACACTCATGGTGCATTCACACAGGTGATTCCACTTCTCTTGACTCTTCTCTGGACTATTTGGGTGTGTACAGCCTATGCTGGTTTGACATCTTCTTCACTAACACTTAACTAGGGTGACTTGTGTATTGTTATTGTTACATGGAGTGTAGTGGTGTCCTGTAATTAACAGTGTATTTTCACATACATTCAACCTAAGCAGATAGCAAATGGTTTCCTAAAAACAAAAACAAAAAAACGCTACGAAAGCTTCTACTGGATCCGCTTTCAAATCCAGCGGAGCAACATTAGGAACAACATGTGGAGTTACTTCATTGTCTCCTTAGCTCTGGTTTGGTCTCCACCAAATTCTTAGAAATGATACATCTCTTTGTTAACGGGGTGTTTCATTGTTTTCACCAGACGGTCATTGTTGAGTGGCTGCTGTATGGTGCTGAGCAGCTGATTTTTGTGAGTTTTAGTATAGTTTTAGTCAGTGACATGTCAGTGTATTTTTATTAATGGTAATTCAACAGGTCAAGAGGCTAAATCATGTTCTGAACAGCGGAGGAAAGTGTGTTACTATTCGGGAGATACAGTGTGTGCTTCTACGGACGCATGCAGGTTGTTGAATAAGACTTTACATCTACACATGCCCATTTGTCTGCCTTTTATGCTATTGTTAGTTTGTTGCTATGTTATAGTTTTTATTTGTTGGTGAAAAATGTAATACATTTCGTCATAGTTTTCAGAGGTTTGCCATAGTTACCATAGTGTTCAGTAATGAAATTAACACTTGTGCTGAGCAGGAAGGTTCCTTTAGATTTGTAAGACCCAAAGTGAGCCCTTTATCATCACACCACCACCACAAGCCTGGACTGTTGACACAAGGCAGGTTGGGTCCATGGGCAGCCTCAGCAGAAATCCAGATCCATCAGACCAGGCTACGTTTTTCTGATGTTCATCTGTCCAGTGTCCACTGCAGCCTCAGATTTCTGTTTGTGGCTGACAAAAGTGGAACCTGACGTGTTCTTCTGCATCCAGCTCAATGTTGGACGTGCTGTTCATTCTGAGATGCTTTTCTGTTCACCACAGTTGTAAAGAGTGGTTATCTGAGTTACTGTAGCCTTTCTGTCAGCTCCAGCTTTCAGTATTTTCATGAGAAAACTGTCTGGTGAGGTCTCAGATTTTACGTCCGTTTTTTTAACAGGCTGTAACTGAAAAGAAGTAGGTTATTTGCTTGAGAGGAAACACTCCTTTAAGGAAAGCTTGCTCAGTCATAATCAAATAGCTGATCCACATGGGACTGAAATCACAGAGGAGCTCTGCTGAAACCTCCATTACCAGCCCTCTTCTAGTAATACCATCTCTACAGGGCTTATGTCTACAAAGACATCATACAAATCATGTTTACTTTCTTCACTTGCTGTCAATACTGTGAGTTCATTCATTTTTAGATTGGTATTGCAAAGTGAAAATAAATTGTGTTTTACTGAGGTTATTTCTCCTTCTCCAGGCACCTGCATCTGACACGTCACCAACCATTAGGCAGAATGTCATATGGATCTATTGACGGAGGCTCCTTTGGCAGTCGCAACCCATTTGGAGGTCCTACGAGGCAGGGCTACCAGCCAGTAGGTAAGGATGAGAATTGATTTCACGCTTTCATTAAAATGTCATTTTATGTGGCCCTTTGAGAGGTACTACATGTAGCATTTTACAACAAAGGTCATCACTTTAAATTTGAGACGCTGGTATAATTACCATAAAATTACCATAAAGAAATAAGACAATTACTAGGATGATTCTCCTCTACTACCCTCTACAGTGCACATGTCCATAGGGAGTTAGCAGATCACAGATATGGTTGAGACCCTGATCATTCAACGCTTTAAAAACAAGCAGTAAAATCTTAAAATCATTTCTAAAACTCACAGCTAACCAGTGAAGGGCTGTGAGGATTGGTGTTATGGTAAAAGCCTTTCAGCACAGTTTTGCATCAGCTGTAGTCTTTGGATGCTCGGCCTCCTAATACCAGAATAAAGGGCCCTTTCAATAGTCCGGTCTGGAGGAGATAAAAGCACTGATTACCTTTTCTTGTTCTGCAGGTGAAAGGAGTAAAGGTGATCTGTGTTAAATACCTCAGTTGTACAAAACAGGATTGCTCAACTTTAGTCACATAACTGTCAAAGGACAACTCTGAACCAAAAATCATACTGAGGTAACTCATACATAACATACTGAGGGCCTCAAGATATCCAGACTGGATCAGAGATTGTTAATGATGCTAGTGCTGGAGCCAGATGGAGTAATTATGATTATTTCTGGTTTGGAGTCATTCAGCTGCAGGAAATTCTTGGACATTCAGCACTTCATTTCATCAAGACTGTTCTCCATGTTGTATCTTTACACTGAGCACATTTTAGTGAATTTACTGTAACTTAGAAAAAAAAAAGCTTTTACCGCAGCACGGTATAAATTTACATACAAGATATTCACACAGATTGAGACAGGTAGTTAACAGGTAGATAACGTGTTGTTTCTTCTAAAGCTTAGCCGTCAGTAATGATGACTTGACCAAAGAAATCTTTCTTCCATAAATAACAACTTGAGTGAGGCAAGAGATTTGCAATAGGAGCGTTCATCGTTGCTCAGTCTACCTAGTCCTGGCCTACCTTAAATAGTGACTTATTACCACAAAAGCAGTCAGGTAGAGGTGAATGACAGGAACACGGCTGATTTGGCTTTTGTGCTCATGCAACAAAGATTTAGCAAACATCCCTCACACACTGCCAGGTTGGATAAACTCAGCATCTTCTTGTCTCCTAACCAAGAGTGAGAGGACACAACATTTTTATTTTTTGAAGAAAAGAAAATGAAATGAATCACAGAATAGAAAAGGAAGAAGTGTACACTGTCTCGCTTGTGTGTGAAATTGTTTCTGTTTACAATTAATGTGCATGAACAATGTTAGTCCAGACA
The DNA here is from genome assembly GCA_037833715.1 of Toxotes lorentzi. Taxonomy (NCBI): domain Eukaryota; kingdom Metazoa; phylum Chordata; class Actinopteri; family Toxotidae; genus Toxotes; species Toxotes lorentzi. The sequence continues at coordinate 23,625,922 of JBBMJY010000025.1, forward strand.
CAGTCCAGACCCAATGTGCACTGGCTTCAAATCATGCTGCCTCATCTTATAAAACCTTGTGAAACTTTTACTTTTGGTTAACAAAGGTGTGAAACCAGAACATATTAAGCGCAGTTATCTAAAGCATTTAGTCAAGGATACTCAAAGTCAATTTGCACATGACGGGACACGCTTACTTCTTCAAAATTTGATCATAATCATTCCCCAAACTTAAAATTTGACACTTGGAGGTGGAGGGAGAACAAGCTTTACACTCATATTGACATTAAGTGGATATGTTGAACTTGTTAGCAAACATTTGCCTATTTACACATCCAGCAAATACAGAGCAACTTAAGTATTCATTTGGAGCTGTTTTAAGTGCAAATGGAGGCTCTGTACCCAGTGTTGGTGCGGTATTCTTAATAAAGTGGTTGGTTGGTGTATTTCCTTCCTCATCAAACCTTTGCAAAGACCATTAACATTGCTGCATTGTTTTCTCTTCATTGTACACATTGTTATTATAAGAGTATAGATTATAGCTACTTTAAGCCAGAGAATTCCTTCGGAAGTTTGACAACATGTAGGAAAAAGACAACAGAATGTGAGTCTTCTCTGTTGAACTTTTGAAGAAGGTTCATATCATCAACATCTCCCAAGAGTGAACAGCAGCAGGACTTAGTCCAAAGCATGTTATTTATATCAGTTTCGTGTCAACATTGTGGCTTTATAAAAGTTTGCATGAGTTTTAGAAGTCACCCACTTAGAAGCAACTAATCAGACTCAGGTGTTCAGTCATCACAGCACATTTATTATTCATAAGGAAAGGAATAATTCAAGCAATCAACACTACAAGAACATGAGTAAAAATACATTCAAATACAACAATTACATGCAAAAAAGCCCACAAATAAGTGCTGCACAAACACACTTTATATGTGTCCATGGGATGGTCATATAATGTTTGTTCAGACATAAATTTGCACTCTTGAACGCTCTATTGTGTGTGTGTGGGTGTGTGTGTGTGTGTGTGTTCTGGCGCAGTAGTCACAGGGTTTCATAAGGGTTAAGCAGTGTGAAAACAGCTTCATTGGATTTGATCCTCTCGCTGCTTTCATTAGCCCTGTAATAGGGTGGGAGCAAGACGGAACCCCTGAGGCAAAACATGTTCCCAGCCAAATGTGTGTTTGAGAGAGGAGAAGACAGACAGATGAAGAGAGACTCAGTCGGGATACAGTTAGAGATGAGTAGATAGCAAGGACAATGACCTAATGTGTCATGATGTTCTAGTAGGACAAAGAACATTTGTATGGCTCTGGAATATTCGTGTGCATTAACATACTGTATACCAAACATTCCTATGCAAGATGGCGTTTCCTGTTATCCATGTTTCGGTTATTGGTGTTTGATCTGTTTTTTCTCTTGGGCATACAAACGATAGTATACTGATGTGATTTATGACACCTAACAGGCACAAAGACTCCAAAATAAACTCTCAGAAGCAAAGTCCTCACATACCACTGGCTAATGAAATGTGATGGCAAACAATTGCTTTGGGGGTATTCAGTGTTAATCTATTAAGCATGTCAAAACACTTCACAGCTGAATTTCCTGAAATGTATTCAGTGGTGGAAGGTAGTAGTAAGTACATTTACTCAAGTACTATATTACATTTCATAGGGAAATATTGATGGGTAATTGAACAAACCTTTACAATACAAAACAGTGTTCAAGATTACACCAGTGATTTTCAGCTTTTTTGGCTTCTGAAGTCTTACAAAAAACTGTGTGTAGTCAGGGTCATATTTCAGATGTCTGATTGTTAACAGCTCCACCAAATAATGTTTTTTTTTTTCGTCTTACCACTATCTGGCTCTCTGTAACCTTGCTCCACTTGCTTTGCTTGACCACAAAATCATTGTGATTGACTTCTCTACCAGATTGCGCATCACAATGATTTGTTGTTGCATGCACTGCTGATCTTTCGCTTAAATCAATAAATACATTTACGTCAGAGGAAGCCAAGACTAAAAGTTAGCGTCATGGCCTTACGCAAGGTTTTAGAAATGCCTAGGTCCAAAAACTGAGCTTGTTAGGGTGGTTTGGGGACAAAACTTGGCTTACAGAAACTTTGAGATCCATGTCAGTGGGCAGTAGCATAAATTATCTGTCAAGCAGTAATACATGAGAATCAGGTTAAATGAATGAGATGAAGACCAAAATAGTATATAAATGTAAGCAAAATGTGATTTATACAAAATATGTTTATACAAATGATGATATGTTTATACAAAAATACTATTATGAAATTATAATTATGCCTTTGTGACCACTGAAATGTCTCCGGTCTAAATAAATTCCCCAGAGCTGATCAGGTCGATTTGTTCCATACCTGCATAGGCATTTCTAACAACGGTAACACTGACCAGTCATCACAGCTTCCATTCAACACATGCCATAAGATTACCTGATAACTGTTTTAACCGAAGCTTCTCTTGACATTTAGGGCTGACTAAATTCGTGGCTATCACTGCATACTGGCAAGCAAACACACAGCAGGGAAACTGTTTCCCACCCGCAACACAGGTACCTGTAGAGTTCTCTTTAGTGACATAAATCTGCTTTTAGTGACAACCAAAACACTGCAGCCTCTGTGTCTAGCTGACTTGGCTGCAAATGGCTAGTAAGCTCTGACTACCTTAAGTATTCAAGCGAACGGTAGCGGTCAGTCAGTGCCCCTCCACATCTCTGTCCATCAGATAGTACATAACCACTCATCACACAGACACACCACCACTAGCTGCGTGGAAATCATTTTGGCATGGCAAGTCTCAATTTATATACACAAGGTTGTACCTTGGACCTTTTATCAAAGGAGCATATGTTCTCATGGAGTTCTTCATCTTTTGTACTAATGATGTAACAGGGACAATTTCATATCCATCTATACTAAAACGTCTAAAATATCCCTTGTCCTGAAGTTTGGTACAGATAAATACTTTGCTGATCCCTTAACTTTTCATGTCGACCATCATCAGATGAAAATTTCAGTATGCACCACACATTTAATTGGAAATTTTAGCATGCTAACCTGATAAACTTAGAGGGTGAACAGGATCAACAGTATATCTGCTTAAGGTCAGTACGTTAGCATTGTTGTTCTCATTTTCCTTTTTAGGTTTTAGATGTTATTTCCAGCTGCTCAGACAAGCTGCATAATGAGCGTGCCTTCTAACTGTGTAAAACGTGATTAACATGTTGATTTTGATTTCACTGAAGCAATTGCTAGGAGCATGTATGCAGCAGTGTGGTTCAGGCAATCACAGCCTCAGGCAATTTACAAAACTTCAAATTACTGAGCAGAAAATGTAGTGCCATTCATTTGGCCAGTCAGCACCAAACCAATATGTGTGTCTGCTTTGTACTCTGCATTTATAACAGCAGATACAAACATACGTTCAAAGCAATCGCATTTGACACTCAAGGGGAAAAGCTGGTACAAGTCATTAAACTTGCAGTTCAGATAGACCATGAAGGAAAAAGAGAGGATGTGACAGAGAAAAACAAACATTTCATGTGCTTTTTGTCTCTGGACTCCAGCATACTGTACTCATATGGCTGCCATGAAATACTCTCTTTCACTCAGTCTGACAGTCGGCTTCTCTCTCCCAGTCTTCACTATTGTGGGCAGACAGATGGGAGCCTCAGTCACCAGAAAGGGGGTCTTTGATCACAGTGAAGCCTGGGTACATGATGAGGAATATGAGTGGTGGTAGTGATGGGGGTGGTGGTGGGTGAGCTGGGAGTGGGGGGGGGGGGGCAGGAGCCTGTCAGATTTGCCGTTTGTTGCTCGGGCTGATCTGAAGGGGAGCTCAGGAAATGATCAAAGCCCAGGTTAAGTCTCTAATAGAGCTGTCGTTTAGACTAATCTCTCTCCTCCCTCTCCCAGCAAAAGTGCTCAACCCTCCACCCTGCTCTCTGAGAAGTGGAGTGTCAGCTCCAGCACAGCTGAGTGTTTCATTCAGGATAGGACAACATGGTTTTAATACCATCATGTATTGACATGCCATGTGTTGTTTATAATACAACTATATGGAAAATGAAGAACATGCAAAAGTGTACTATTTTATTCCCAACAGTTTACAATAACCAAAGTGTTGGACAGACTGATGGACTTTTACTTTGTTAACTTATCCTGGAAAACTAAGATGTAGCACTTCAAGAATACTGGACTGAGGTGTGAATCCTTTATGAACTGAAAGCCGATAAACTTCCGCTCAGCCTCCCTCCACTCCACCTGTGTTTTCCAGACAAAACTGCTAAAATAAGAAAGCCAAAATAAAGTAGCATTGGTTCCTGAATCACATTAACTATGTGCATATATCCAAGAGTTACTTTGTAGGGTTAAATTTGAAGATGTTAGCACAACATATTTAGATTATACACTGTTTTAGCAATGTTGTTTGCATGGCTCTTAGGACAGTGTTGGTTGGCTGATTCACCATTTTTGTCCAGACTAAAAAATATCTCAACGTCTTTACATATGTAACTTTACAGAGCTGAGTGCATGGCTGTGCAGTTCTCAGAATCAGAATGTCACGGCTGAGCAAGGTTTGAACCCAAATGCACGACTCGACAATGGAGTTCAAAGGAACAGTCTTTATTTCCAAAATAATAACCACTCATGGCGAGGCAAAAAGTCAAACAAAATAAAAGACTACAAAAACCCAAATCACTCTTAGGTAGGAAATGGCAACTAGAAACTAAAAGACTAAGACAAAACACAAAATACGAGGAAAAATACTAGATTATAAAATAAACAAAGTACCAACAAAACAAGACAATGGATAGAATGAGCAAACTGTGGACAAGACCTTGAAAGGATGAGGATCAAGTTAGTTCTGCAATTGAGAGACAGGACAAACTGGCAGAGAACAAAGGGAGACGCAGACAATATATAGACACAAGGTAATGGGGAAGAGGTGGAAACAATCAGGCAGGGAAGACAATCAGACTGGCAGGAACACAAGAGGAAGGGCAAGCTACCTGAAACACAAAGGGAGAACAGATTACAAAATAAAAGCAGAATTCAGAAGACAACATAAGCACAGGACAAAACATAACAAGACATCATTTCAGAAGGGACTTGAAGGAGTAGACAGGACCACCGTCGATCATCTGGGGAGGCGGAGGAGGTTTGGCAGCAGCAACCATGGGGCTCTCCTGGACAGGCTTAACCCTGTGGTTATAAGGTGTATAAAGGGGAGGGATCAGGCTAGGGCATCTGCCAATAACTTTTTTTGATTAATTATTGTTTGGTTTCTGACATGAAACAATAGAGGGAAAATGCCAATTCTAACTTTGCAGACCCCAAGGTGATGTTTTCAGATATCTTATTTTTTATGAGGAATATATATATTCAATATTTTCTTGAGAAATGACTACAACAGTTAATTAATATTTTTATGTTGATCAACTTAAACGACTAATGGTTTTAGCCCTAACTCAAGCAGAGTTGGCATTTGGATGCTTAGTTCCCTGCGAGGACAGTAAGGACATGATGACAGCTGTAATCGTTGTCCTTTCCTGACATCATCCCTCCCTCATATACCATCAAAGTTTAAGGAGTCCCACCTGGTTCCTTGCAGCTGACAGCAGAGTGCTGGGTGTTAGACCTGACCCATGGATGTGTCCACATTGTTAGTTACCTGTGATGAGCTCTCTGGAGACAGAGCCCTGCTTATTAAACTTGAATGAAACAAGAGGGTGTACTGGATATGACAGTGCTGTGATGAGCACTTGCTTCTCCAGCTCCATGCACTGCTGATGGGCAGTAAATGGCCAAAGTGGGCCATGTGTCAGACAGCCACGCATGGATTAATGGATCAGCTGAGACACCATTGATCTCAAGTCCACCCTTTGTGACCCTGCATCCTCATATGAGGACGTTTGTTGACTTTGTCTTCACTGCACTGTCTCTCTGAGTAGCTCTGCTGTAACAATGACACCATAAATTGCAGGATTAAGACATCTTCTAAGGTAGTATATACAACCATAACATTTTGAATTGTGGTAACAAGTTTTGATGTACTTCTACTTACAAAAAGAGAGATGAAAAATACATGCAACGTAGCATTGGTCTCTGGACTGCACAGTTAGATGCCATTTGAAAGTGTCTGTGAGTTGAGCACTGTGTCATGTCCTGGAAGCCCAGTCACCACACAGGAGACCATTGACAAAATCCATGGCTTGATCTTCACAGATCCACAACTGTACATCACCACACAGCTGGGTATCTGAACATGACCAAGGTGTCAGCTCCCTGGGTCCCAAAACTATTTGGGCTTCATCAGAAGTGGAGTCTGCACAACATGTCAAGGGGGCAATCATGCCATTTTTTAAAGGGAAATCCTGAGAGATTTCTTCAAGAATCAATAACCATGGATGAGCCAGAGATGGAAGAATAATCAAAGCAGTGTGAACACCCAGAGTCTCTGGCTCCCAAAAGAGCCAAACTGATGAGGTCCATAGGCAAGGTGATGGCCTCTGTTTTCTGGGATGCAAAGAGAGTGCTACTGGAAGACTACCTGGAAAGGGGTCACACTATTAAATTGGCTGACTACACTAATCTCTTGTGACAGCTATGGGAGAATAAAACAGTCACAAATTGGAACCTGATTTGAGGCCCTCAAACCTCTTTGTCTTTTCCCCAAAATGAAGAAGGAGCCACATGGTCGCCATTTTGACAGTGATGATGACAATGTCAATGCTGTTGTGGACCACTTTCTGCTGGTCCGAGACGCCGTCTTCTACAAAGAAGGAATGCGTATGCTCCATGACTGCACATTCTCTGCTCCCACATTCTGGAATTAGCTTCATCCTTTCAATAATGAAATTTAAGAATTTTGCCTGCTTCATCCAGCACTTTCATACTGTGAGCTGTGTTCAGTGTTCGATAATTTAAATGTATTTTGAACATTCAGCCAAATATAAAAAATGTATTTGATAAACCAGTTCAATAATACAAAAACATGAAAGAAAATTGGATCATCAAATTGTAATTATTAATTTAATTTGATGGCTAGCTGATTTTCAGAATAATCAGCAGCTCAAATTGAATTTCAAATTTGGTCACCATGTTTCTCTTAGCCTTCTGTCAGCAAAAGCACATTCTGAGCAGTCCTCACCATCAGAAAGAAAATTGTTCAGTTATAGCAGAAAAGCAAAGAACTGTTTGGTGCGTGAACATAAAATAAATCAGGTGTGACTGATCGACTCCCTTATAAAAGTTACCAAGCTGGTCCAGTGTAAATCCACTTTAAATGTGTCTGTAAGGAAAGTTACACTTCTGCTTTTGCACAATTGAGCTGCTGAATTTTTAACATCAGATATATTTTTATCTTTTGCAGAGGAGTTTTCCTCTCATTAAACCACTCGTAATAGCTTCATTTGTCTTGCATGCAGCTGTAATTGTTTTGTGGAAAGGTCATGTTTTGTATCAAATTCTGCACTGAACTATTTGTTATTTTCAGATGCCTACAGTAAGAATGAAGGATCATGAAAGTAATTACACTGGCCTGACAGCATCATGACAATGTGGATGATCCATCAGGTTTAAACAGAAAATGAATGTGCTGCAATTGAAAAACATCTCTCCGTTTCTGTGTATGACAGTGTTAATGGCTTTCTTTTTCTGTTAACAGTATACAGTCTCAATTTGCATAACAGGGAAATCATAAGAAAAAAAGCTGTATCGGCTCAGACACAAACTTAGATTTTATTGAGATGGAATCACATCATAGCTAAATATTTAAACTAGATCAATTTGCTAGCTTAGTGTTCGTTATCTTTGCAAACCTTTTCTGACGCTGTTTGTAAATGGTCTGTCTCCCATTGATCAGAGGAGTGAGGCAAAATTAGGAAGAAGCTTTCATCAAAGAAACAAAAAAGTACCCTGACAAATTGCAGTATCTGAACAGCATGGTGCTCGGTCAGACCAGAACAAAGCTTTTCATGATAATGATTTAATGTTGGTCTGCATTTTCTGCACGTTCTGGCCGCAAGGGACATGATAGCACATTTAACAGAGCAGAACACCTCCTGGTGGCTTCATGTGGGGGTGATGCTGTACAAGGTGAATCTTTCATGAATTTCTGCGGTTTGCTCACTCTGCTCTCCAGGTTCTCCAAGCTTGATTCAGCCATCTGCTTAAAATAACCCCGTTTCTCCATGAGGCTTCTGTACTAGTTTCCAGCATCGGAAATTTAAGAACTTAGGAACTGGCTGTATGTTCACACCTGAGTTTGAGCTCAATATATAGCTTAATTTAAAGCACATCAGCAGTGTATCAACCATGTTAAAGCTGTCTTAGCAGTGCAACAAATTTTTTGGAGCCTTAAATAAAATTAGTTTATGTAATAATGATGTGGGCTATTCAACTGTTTTGAATTCTTAACGTAGTTTAACACTTATAACTATATGCATATAGCACATAATATATGGATATTGACATGATTATGTAGATAATATGCACTAAATTCACCATTAATACATAAAATAATCTTTAAAAAGTTAAAATACTTCAATAGCAGAGGGGTAAAAGGCTCTAAGCATTCCTGTGATGGTGCAAGCTAAAATCAACCCTTGTCAGTTCCACCTGCAGTGCCAGCTGTTGGGAGAAGGCCAGGTTCTCATTCTCTCAATCAGCTGCTCAGTGACTAAATTGCAGATTTTTGGAAAGAGTAAAATCTGTCCCTCCTCAGTGAGAAGAGACAGCCACTGACCTCCGGCATAATGAGATGGGAGCTCTTGATTAAGTTCGTCTCTGATTTGAGAGTGTAATTGAACATGTTGCAGATAGCACATTTGTGCTACTCTGAGAGGGCATGGTGGTAATTCATCCCCTGCGTTCTCAGGACTCTCACTTATTACAGTAGGAGAAATCAGGGCACTTTTTATTGACTATTCTGCACTTAAATGGAAAAAATAAAAAATAAAAAGATCAACCACAGCCAAATGATCATGATCTGTGATCAGTTCGCTGGGGTTTATCATTAGCTACAGCTTACCTTTTTGATTCCACTTCACACACTTATTGTTTTTACAGCTATGCTGTTGGTAGAACAAATACTGAAAACTGAAAATACTTTCATACTAATCAAGTCAATCAAATATTGTCTCTATGCATTCTCATGTTAAGGCTCTATGACGGCTAGTGACTAGAACATTTTGTAAAATCAACTGAAACAACTGTTGTCATTGTCACTAACCCTAACCCCTTTTTTTTGAAAATGTTATTTTGTAAAGATAATTATTTTCAAATACAAACATCTGTAAATCATCAAAAATCATTGAAAAGACAAACATAATTACCTTAAAGTAAGAAATCTTATTTCCCACCGTCTAATGAATTATGCATTCTCCAAGGTGTCAGATATCACTGGACTAATATGGGATCAGTCAAAGACAGTTTATAAAATGTAAACTCTGTAGTATATAAAGAAAATTTAGCTAAAATAAATGAACAAGGTACATTATTAAACATTAATGAAATGCTAGTGATTATCAGGATTCAGTTACAAGGCAGGGGCAGATCATGGTAAATATTAGAGCATTGCTCTGACATGCACTGTGAGCTGTAAGGTCTTATATAGACAGGTGTGTGGCCTTCCTAATCAAGTCCAATCAGTATAATCAAACACAGCTGGACTCCAATGAAGGTGTAGAACCATCTCAAGGATGATCAGAAGAAATGGACAGCACCCAAGTTAAATATATGAGGGTCAGAGCAAAGGGTCTGAATTTTTCTTTTTTAATAAATCTGCAAAAAATTCAACAATTTCGTGTTTCTCTGTCAATATGGGGTGCTGTGTGTACATTAATGAGGAAAAAAATAACAAATGATTTTAGCAAATGGCTGCAATATAACAAAGAGTGAAAAATTTAAGGGGGTCTGAATACTTTCCACACCCACTTTAACTGCTAAATATCAGCATCATCACTGTGAGCATGGTAGCATATTGGCATTAGCATTTGGCTCAAAGTCCCACAATGTCTACTAAGTACAGGCACCAAGAGCTGAGCTTTAAACTCATCCAGCAGGCCCTCAACAAAGTGTTGTTACTATTGTATCAAATGATGCATATTCCTTACACCCCTCATAAGAACTTCCAAAGGACAGATAGGACAAAATTAAAGTTATGACTGTATCAGACACACTGCTCAAACCACAAGGAGACTAAATTTGTCAAGAGTGATTTTGTGAAGGCAATACATATCAGTACAGCTTTGAAGTGGCATGCTGATATGGGCATGTTAAAGTGTCAACATGTTAATGTGAGAGAACAGTTTCAAGTGTGAAAAGATAAAAAGCTGCTGAGCTGATCCAAACCATTTACCAAACACTGATAGTGATATAACCCTCTATGGATCAGCCTTCCAGGGAACAGTGGGGTTTGTGAAATGAGCATGAAATCCTTTTTGATTATGTGTTGGGTTCTGATGTGAAAATTACATTCCTCACCCATGGAAAGATTGAGTGACAGTAACATGAACTGGGCACACAGTTCATGTTACTGTCACCCATTTGTCAAAAGGACGAATTGTGTGTAAAACAGATATCTTTACTTAAAGTTACATTCTGTGACATCAGATTTATGCAAGTCAATACTTTAGGTTTAATGTGCAGTAAATAACATTAGGAGGGTATCTGTGGTAAACTGATATGTTTCAAGCCAAATATTCTAAAATTTAATGCAACACATATGACAGTTGTTGAGGTACATTCTTAACAGACATTTCACAGAATATGCGAGATGTCATGCTCAGCACTTACTGTACATTCTGTGGAGAATGTTTCATAGAAACAGGAAGTGGTGGTTGACTATGGCCATATTCAGACCTAGCGTTAACCTGTGTCTTGGGTGATCTGATCACTAGTGGACAGCTCTAAGTACAGGTGTGAATGGACCCAAGATACACTGAGGACACATTTGAGATCTGATCACTGACCACATTCGGAGGTGGTCTGGGCCAGATATCACCACATTAAGCCGTATTTATTTGAGCAGTGCGAGAGGCTTTGGTAGAATCTGTAGCCTGGGTAACATACATTGACACCAACAGGATCCACGTGGAGTTCACCATAAAGATTAGTGACTGCAACAACAAACTTCTTTGGGTTCCAGCTGAGAGTCTCAAGATCACCTACTGAAATAGGCGAAGCCATCTTTTATTTCTCTGGTCATGACTGGGTTGGTATCAGAAATAATATCTTTATTCTTAAACTCGTCGTAGACATCTCAGTATCCATTAGGAAGAGAGGTGGGCGGGAGGCTTTTCCTTGCGCACAGGTGGAACAGGTGGAGACAAAGTCCCAGGAATCCCTGTCCACAATAAGCCACCAAAGGTGTCACTTTAAGAGGACCAAGGTGCTGTTGATACCAGGGTGACATGCAAAGCGTGTGCCTACTGCACTGCTTGGGACTGGACTGAGTCAGGCACAAACCTGCATTTAGGAGGACCATTACCAGGATCAGTGTTCGGACTGGGGAAGGATTCCTCTGGGTCATGTAGACAAGACAGGACATCATGTCTGATATTACAGGACTCTGGGAGGTAAGAGAGAGTTAAATTGAAGCTTTTTAGTGGATGAAGTCTTGATCTGCCTCAGGAGTCCGGATGAACCATTAGTTAGTCAAGTGATGGGCTTTCCTGAGATCAAATTTGATGAAAACTGTGGCATTATGGAGAGGCAGAGGTTAAAAGAGGCAGGGGACAGTTTTTAATGATCCCTGGGGTTTAAATCACGGTGACACATTGGTACAGTGGTTAGCACTGTTGCACTGTAGCACTGCAAGATGGTTCTGGGTTCAAATCTGCCGGGGCTGCTATCCACCTCCCACAGTCCAAAGACATGCAGATTAGATTAATTGATGACTCTAAATTGTCCACCGGTGGCAAAGGCAGCCTCTGTGGGAGTTAAGGAAGAGGTCCAGCTCGTTATTCTGTTATTGTACTGTTTGAACCAAGGGTGACCAAGGACTAAGTTGGACTTGAGTTCCATGATGACATTTAGGTGGATGGTTTCTCTGTGAGGAAAGACAGAATTAGAGTGGTGGTGCGTTGAGGGCCATGAGCCAAAATCTGCCATCCAGAGCCTTGGCAATGAGTGGGGTCTCAAGTTGTTCTAAGTCAAATGGAGTGCAAGACTGTTCCTGGGGGGGGGGGGGGATTTTTGGAGGATGTAGAAAAAAGAATTACTGGATTTTCACTGAAAAATGGAAAATAACTTCTGTTATTCTTCTGTTATACTTCAGCATGCAGCATTTCAGACATTATGGTTTTTCAAGAAATTTCATTAAGATGGGATACCAGTTAAGTGCTCACTTAGATTCATATTCAAATACATACAGAGATGCTACATAATTGCTAAAATGTTGTATTATGGTCTATATAATTTACTGCCACCAGTCCATGCAGAGCAGGAATGTGGGCTCCTACTACCAAATACATACGCAAACATGAACCTATGGTTTTATACCCATTCTACAAACCTATCCAGTGATAGGCTGGTCCACCTCCATTGTAGCATGAACACTGGATATCCATCCATCATGGTAAATGAAAGGTGTACAAAGCGCGTGTTAAAAATGTGTGTGTGTGCTGAGATAATATAAAAAATGCACTAAAGGGCTTTCAGTTGAAAAATTACCCATTTCCAAATGTATCACAATCTTGTAATGCTGTACGAGTGACTGCATGCAATCGTGTTATTACTTGGACGATTTGTCACTATATTTCAGTGATTAGAGTTAATGACTTGCTGACTGTCGAGGTCTCTCAATACTTCCTCCTGTCCACACTGTGAATATGTTTTTCATTGTCCAGTTTTGCTTTGTCTTTGACTTCACCTCTGCTCTGTTTATCTCTCTTTATTTCTTTTCACTGTTTGACCCTCCACTCTTCAAATACTGGTACTTTTGAGCACTTTCACACCCCCAGTACTTTTGACCATGTCAGTGGAAGAAAAATGCAGATGGCAGTCATTTCTGGGTGAAGTATTTGACAAAAGGGTGGATGAGATGGCTTGTGTGTGCAGCTTATACAGGTCGTGATGTTGATCCCAGCCTGCTGTAATGGCTCCAGGCCATTAACCCTCCCTGTCATTTGCAATGACATGTGCTTTTGAACAAGGAAAATGGTCCAGCCCACATAATTTATACAGCAGACTCACCACTCCTGCTGCCAGCCTTTAGCTTAGTGCCAATCCAGTTTCCCCGTCCAGTCTATCATCATCGCTGCAGTTAGATCCTACATTAGAAGTTCTTGCGGCCTTTGATGTCCATTCATTTTCCACATTCATTACAATAACAAGACACAGTCTGTCAATATTATTATTGTAAATGTAAATTCCGACACTAATTACTGTAACTTTGATGTGTCAGTTCTTTAAAGTCTCACCATTTATTCTTTAAAAGTTCCTTTGTTGGCTTGTGTGCTGTCTTTAAAGGTTAAAAATAAAATATAAAGGTCATAAGTTAAAAGTGTTAAAAAGCATAAAAAAGTAAAAGATGTATTTTCCTTTAGTTCATGGAAATTGTATCAGAGTGAGTCTTTTCTTGGTTTTTGGAAACGGCGACAGAGTGAGCGCTCTTCCGTTAATATTCTAACTCGTATCTTTGCCGCTCCGCTGTGCTCCGTTACTTCAGTCAAGAAGTTAAGTCAGTAACGTAGAGATGCGCTCATGAAGTTGGTTAATGTGGTTACACATTAGCCTGTATTAGCTTCAGCCTGTGAAAAATACAGTCTGTAAGTATTGTGTGTGTGTAGTTTTCTAAGTGGTATGTTTAATGTGTTGTGCTGTTAGCATTCTGTGTTAGCAGCTACCATACGAACGAGCTAAATAAACTAACGTATTATTTAGGAGTTTGTTTGCTAGTCCCAGTATATTTTGCGTAGTGTACTGTTGTTTAAGTTATTGAGCAGAGACTGATTTGTGTTGTTTTTTTCTGTTGTATTTCAGTTTTACGTGAATGAGAGTGTGTGTTTGTGACTTAAGTAAAACCATAGAAAGTCACGCCTCGCTTCTTTATTGGAGTACAGACGTTATCTGACTGTCTAGCCTCGTAAGGGTACGCCTGGTGAGGACAGTAAAGCTTGATTTGTTTAACATTTAATGATTGTTTGAAATGTGCCATCCATGCTCAAGTGTTTCCAGCATGTAAAATTTTAAGGCAGGAGTGTTTACTTAAATTACATGCTGCTACCACCAAAACCTCACTTACCAAAAATTGCATGAACAGAAAAACAATTCAGTTTAATTCTAAATGTAAAGAAAACATTGTCATGTAGAAACCATTTCGCCACATTATTCACGTATGAGTATATTTAAAATTATTTTAAGGGCTGTTGGATTGCTGAACTTGCTAACATTAGCATTTATGTTTCGATAAATGCTAATATTAGCATGCTTATACTGACAATGTTAAAATACTGATGCTTAGCAGTTCTACCAGTTTGCCATGGTTACCATCATCCCATGGTCCTTCACCTTTTCACATCTGGCTAGGGATCCAACCCACCCATGGATCCAACAACCAGTGACCATTGGTCACTGTGTGGCCCAGGACCCATTAAAAGGAAGGATGAGCAGGTTAAACTCTTCAATAGCTATTTATTGACAGAGTATCTGTAATGTTAGCAACTAGACTAAAACAGCTGCTTTGTGTTTTAACAGAGAAGTTTTAAAAATTGCTGTAATATTTTAGTATATCTCTGCGAGTAGCTGCATAATTGAATGTTAAAATGGGTCTAAAGAAACATAAAGGTCAAGCTTCATTAATTGAATATTTTAGTCACTCGCAGCACAACAAGCTGAAAACACCAACATGAATTTGATGAGTTGGAGTTTTGGGGCCAGAAACAAAAAGCAATTCATTAGAGAGGCTAAAAAAGATTAGGATGCTTTCTGAAGAAACTGCACAGTTGAAGGGAAATTTTCAAGGTTTTTCAGATGAAGTGACCTCTTTCACTTGAGCTGTCATCAATATAAAATATTGCATAGTGCATCTTTTCTGTATGTTCGAATTCTATAATTCCACAGTTTTTGCAAAGGAATGAAGGAAGACAGGATGAAAGAACAAACTGCAACAACATACATGTAGTTACTTCAAGTTGACCAACTAACTACCGTTTTCAACTTTGAGAGATCAAGTGTGATGGACAAACAAGAAAAATACAGACAACCAGACAGACACATGAAAATGTTCAACTTATGGATATTTATATGGTTTTTGTGGGCAGCTGTAGCTCAGGAGGTAGAGCCGGTCGTCCACTAATCAGAAGGTCGATTAGTGGACAGTCCCCAGCTTGTGCAGTCCACGTGTCAAAGTATCCTTGGGCAAGATGCTGAACAACAAATTGCCCCTGATCTACCCACTGGTGTGTGAATATGTGTAAGTTAGTAAAAAGCACTGTATGATTAGTAAAAGCGCTGTATGAATGCGTGTAAATGGGTGAATGTGACTTGTAGTGTAAAAGTGCTTTGAGTGGTCAATAAAACTAGAAAAGTTCATTATAAATGCAGCCCACTTACATTTAACATTTTTGTTTCATCACAGTACTCCCTACATGCTGCCATTTGGTTAGCCCTCTGTCTGCTGCAGTGTCATGCTCCACTGGCCTGAGAAGTGTTTGCTGATATCATGTTTTCTCCAAAGCCACACAGGTCAGCCCGTCAGAACTGCAAGATGTGTTTCAGGAGACCTCGTCCAATATCTTCCAGATCAACGCCAACGGTAAAAGGCTCTTCATGAGTAAAACTGAGTGGGCATGCGTTTGTCCCTGTGCTCCTGTATCCTGACACATACTTTGATCACAGATATTTCCTCCTCTCTTCAGATGGATTCTAAGATTAGGATCTGGGTTTAGGGATGACAGTAGGTCAGGGTTAAGTTAGTTTTAGGATTAGGGTTTTGATTTTGGTATAAAATTAGAAATAGTACTGGGATTAAATTAAGGTTTATAGTCTTAAGGTTTAGTCGTTTTGAATTAAGAACTGAGTTAAACTAAAACTGAAATTACAATCTCACAATAATGAATGAATGAACAGAAAGCTCTCCTTAGACTTAAGTGCATCTGTGTGAGTGTGCTTGTGATTTCGGCACATAGTGTTAATGTTTGTGTTGTTCAATTTTCCCCCAAGTTGTCACATTAGAGAAGAATCTTCAGTCCCTGGGAACATCTAGAGATACAGCAGAGCTACGACAGAGTCTGTGAGTAAGACACACACACATCCACACAGTCTGCATGCTTGGTTGTCCAGCTCAGTGCAAGGGTTACATTTATCTCTGCATTCCAGAGAAGTGCTTATTTTCTTTTTGTTTCGTGGCCCTCTTTCATATTGATTATTCTTTTTTAGTTGAGCTGCCAGCAATTACCAGATTCAACACTGATGACAAAGTAGCCAATCTAAGATGATTGCATCTGTTTAAAATGCATTACACCCCACTGTGTTGGCTGGCATGTCATCAGTTGTATCGAACATTTTTTATGATTGCCTTGGAAACTTACTGACAATGCTTGGCTGCTTTTATTTTTAACTTCCCATTTTTCTTCAGCGGTATTGATGCTGGATGCAAACAACACATCCAGTCCCTCCGACTGATGCAAATTACATCCAGTGTGATGCTTTGTGGTATTCAGCAGCTCTCAGTGTTGATGTTCCAGAAAACAGTCAGGAGGCTTCCTCATTCTGTAAGAATTTAATGGTGACTTTTCAAGCTCATTCACTTGAGGCTTTTGTTTTGATCAGTGGTTTGTGAGGTTGGAACAGATTTCTCTTGTTGCCAGCAACTTTAACATAAACAGACGCTTATGACACATTTCTATCACATTCAAAAATTACAATGATTAATCATAAAATTATGTTTAGGTGGAATTTTTTGGATCATTTTTCCAATATGGTGTATGCTGATACTGAGGTGTCCCTACTCTGACAGAAATAAAATTCCAGGTGCGAAAACTCAGACAATGACTTTTAAAATCATTTTGGCAATTAAACAGCACTCAAAAAAAAAAAGTACTGTGCACATTGAAAGAGCCAACCTCTGGCTTTGTTGATGAGGGCCTATTGACTGAACTGTCATTTTCTTTGTGAATGTCTGTTGACTAAGCTCTCATTTTGGAGTATCTACTGGCTGAAATGCAGTTTGAATGAGGTGAGCGTTAAAGTGGTCAGTTTTAAAGACAATTTGCACAAAATGGTGAATACACTTTATATCAGAAACTTTATTTACACAATACTACAGTGGTGAAGAGGTACTGGCTGTGCACATATTTTTTTTCCCTTCATAACGATGTCTTCAGTTGAGACAACACACTCACCACGAGGTCCAACATTATATTTAGTAGCAGCACCTTTCGATCATGTTACATAATCTTCATCAGCAGATGGAGTTTACCCACTTCTCATGGAATTGCAAAGTTCTATTTTATTCCTTAGCATATAAAGGACTTCTCTGTCTTTTTGGCTTAAAAACAGCAACAGCACAATCTGCTGATGCTGATGCTGAACCTCCAGCTTTTATCAGTTATTTGTAATCTTGTGTGGTGATGACTCAACCAGGAGATTTTCGTGTCTATCTAAGCCTCAGCAGTATTCAAACCGTCAGTCACCTAACATGCAGAAATTTAATTGAACTTTTATATTCAGAACACACAGACACCCAAAATAACTGCATCCATTTAACTAACTCAAATCAAATGGGCCTTCAAATCACATAAATCTTATCAAAGTTTGATTAATCAGCCTTCATTTATAAAATGTCCACACTCCACCAAGGCCATGGATTAGGTTTGGTTTCAGAAGTAAATGGAACAGTTGGTCAGTGTCAGGAAACTTTTATTCCCCACATTTCTATATTCATTTATAACAACCTCAACTATAACCAATCAACTATACATTGGCCTGCAATCTCCCTTTGGGATTAATAAAGTGCTCTGTCTATCTGCTCATGCTCTGCATTAATTACTCATAAAATGTGATCTGATCTTCATCTCAGTCACAAACACAATGTGCTTCCAACAATTATAATATATTGTCTCTTTATTGAACATACCCATTAAACATTCATAGTGCTGGCGGAAAAAGCAGGTGAACCCTTAGGTTTAATAACTGGTGGCAGTGTCAGTTTAGGCAGTGCTTAGGAGCCTACGACAAAGTCCTATGCAGTCCCATTCCAGTTGGTTTGGCAAAATTTCACCTTTTGACAAGAGCTGCTGTAGGGCTCAAGTCGCTGCACTACCTCCTGCCAATCAGCTAGGTTGTCAGGGTTGTCAAGGCTTTAATTGTTGTAGTAGCACACCATTGTGAGCGAGAATGAATAACTTCCTGCAGAGTTTCTAATCACTGTGGAAAATTAATAAGAAGAAGACTGTAACTTATTATAATCAGTGAAATCAGTATATCTCTTCTCCCTGAACTTTGTCAGGATCTGAAAGAGAACCACTGTCCCTAGGCAGGTATACCCCTTATTCTAGGCTTAACCACGGCTACAGTAGCTCCTGCCCTGACAATTCTAACGTTACTCCGCTATTCTGAGGGACGTGGATGAGCAGATCTAACTTATTAGAGGACTGTTAAAAAGCATGGGGCCTTACTGAAAAGTAGTTGAATTTGCCTTGGATAAGTGAGCGGACAGGACCAAAAAGGAGAAAAAAAAAAAAAAAACTTGTCCAGTCAACATGTATGAAAAAGTAAATGAAAAATGTAAATGTAAATGAAAAATAAACTAAAAGCCAACTATGTCCCTTTTTGGGGGATTAAATTCTTCGTTAAATCAAGGGACTAATTCTCCTAAAAAGCCTCGAAGCCTCTCCCTAAGATATTTCTCCCTAAGGTCTTTCTTCTTCGTCTTTTACATGGCTGGAACTGAGAGCAAAGGTTCACTGCTTCTATCACATCAGCAATGATGTACATTTTAGAATTCTAGGCATTTCATTAGTGTATGATTAAAAGCATTCTAATTGGTTATATTTGGAACAGGTATTCGGTGAACACGAGGGCAAATGAGGAAATTATAGAAACAAGGTAATTACATGTGCTGTACATGTGATCTTTCCATTCCAAATGTGCAACAAGTTAAACACCAGCTCTCAAATTAGCTTTCAGGCTGTCCAGGCCCAGAGGCAGCAAAGCAGCCCCAAATCATGATGTTACCTTCACTGTACTTCACCAGTGGGATAATGTTTTCATGTTGGTATACAGTGCCCATTTGACGCCATACATAGGCCTGTGTGTTCTTCTTAAAACAATTCAGCTGTATGTTCATCAAATTTATCAATCCACAAAACATCCATTCCATTGTCCATTTTAGTTATGAGGGGTGTTTAGGTGCTCTTTGGCAAACTTCAACATCAGGCTAGCAGTATTTTTTATTTATTTATGTTTTGGAGAGCAGCAGCGACTACCATAGTGTCCTGCCCTGGACACTGTGTCCATGCACTATGATTTGAGAGATGTTAAGCAGCTGCAATGATTCCTTTAAGCCTTTAGCTGTTACTCACTGCATCTGCATTGTGCCTTTAGAGTCATTTTAGCTGGACACCCAAATCTAAGGAGAGTAGCCACAGAACTAAATTTTCTCCATTTTTAACTGTGGACCGATGAATATCTAAACTCTTTGAGATGTCTTTGTAACCTGTTCCAGCTTCGTACAAATTAACAACTTTTGATTATAGGTCTTCTGTGACCTTCCTTTTGGACGTAGCGCTAATCCACCCAGTGTTGTTTCATTCACTGAACTCCATCTTTTGAACTCCAGACTCATGTTGGCTTTTACTGTTCATCATTAGCCTTGGGTTTTACATCAACAAGTCCTTCAACCTAAGTAGCCATATAGGTTGCAAGTCCCTACCATCAGATACAGTGGTGGAAAAAAGTTTTCAGACATCCCTTTCATTTCTGATATATTGCATTAACAATCACTCAAAGTTTCCAAGTGCAATTTGTTTTTGTACAGTCACAACCACAATACTAAACCAATTCTAAAATCAGCCATTGAAAACTTTAAATTAATTAGCTCCATAAAAATACTTAAGAAATTTGTTGAAAAAAATGTTGTCTGTGACGGCACATTGAACTCTGCTAAGTATTGAGCCATTCTCCAAACCCACATGCTCCCTTCTGCACATGCTCTGTTCCGTCC
>JBBMJY010000025.1:23646207-23658644 GCA_037833715.1 Toxotes lorentzi
AAAAGGTCTGTTTCAATGTGGAAACCAAAGAATTTGGAAGAATTAAAAACAGTAATTCAAGAAGAATGGGAGAAGATCAGAGGTGGGTAGGGTAGCCAAAAATTGTACTCAAGTACTGTTACTTCAGAATAATATCACTCAAGTAAAAGTAAAAAATATCCAAATAATATCATCCAAATAATTACTTGAGTAAGAGTAAAAAAGTACTTGGTGAAAAAACTACTGAGTACTGATTAACTATTGAGTAACATCTGATTTATTTATTGAGCATTCAATCAGACAAAATTACAGAGAGTAGAGAGAGTTTATCTCATCAATAAAATAATAAAATAAATGAATAAATAATACAATAATACCTTAAAATAAAATAATCTTTAGGTAAATTCAAGTACCTCAATAAAAATAAAATCAATGAAATAATGAGTACATAAAAAAAATGTTAATATTTACAAAATAAATTACAGCACAAGTAACACAAATTTTCCCCAGGCTCAGCAGGTCAAACTTACCCCAACATGTTTCCTCAAGTTTGACGTTGAGTTTTTGAATGCTGAACTATCCGTTTGTTTTGGGAGACACAGAAAACACAGCATGATGTAACTGCAGTTTCACACAGTTTGCAAACTAAACATGCTTTCAGTATGAGGCCAGGGGTGTTCCTCCTTGTCCTTGTCTGCATTGCCGACCGTTGATTCTGCCAGTTTTTAGCTATCAAAAGACAGTGGATATCGACCGCAGTAGCCGCAAAACCAACCCGTCCTGTTGAGAACTGACACCATCAAGACTTGATGGTGTAAAATGTCAAGGGTGTCCGAAAACTTTTTCCCACCACTATATGTGCCCATAGGACCATCACAGTGGCAGATGTACCATACCTTTGTCATTATGGTTAAGGTTGAGGAATGGTCATGCATTAAAGAAACAACACTGACAAAGAAAACAAACACCGGTCTCTCGTGGGGAAGTCCTGTGTTTTGTGGACCCATCTCTTCTCCTAACGGCGACTTTGTTGCTCTAAATGCTATGTTACCTAAGTTCTGGTCATAATTGCTATGGCTGCGAAAGGTCGCGTATCAGTAGAATTTAACTATGGGTTATAATAATATATAAGTTACAATATAAATGTTTGAATGATGTATTCAGTGTGGACAAGAATAATACAATGATTTGTGTTAGGATAGATGTGTTTGTTCATGTAACTTAGATGAAGATCTGATCCTATTTTAAGACATAAATACAGATAATTCCAAGCTTTCCAGTATGAATAGATTGAGGCAGAACATAACATTGCATTAAAACCTCATACAGTACCTGCATGCATTAAAGTTTTGGCTTTACATTTAGCTGTGTTTTTTGAAACAGATTTCCACTGTAATTTTTAGGGGACTGTTTTCAATTGCCAACTAAACAGCATTTAGTGCAGTTGTGAGTATTTGGGGCAGCAGGATGGTGTGTGCAGGACTGAGTGAAAATAAACTACAGCATGTGTGTTCATGGTAATGAAGAAACATGTCACCCAGTCCCACAGTGTGGCTGAGTGATGTGTTTTTAATAGTTTTTGGACAATGATGGAGCTCTATGGCACAGGAAAATAAGACATCTCAGGCTTTGGTTACGCACACAATACTTGTGTTAGTAAGACGCTTTCATTGTTGGTTTGGGTCTTTTGGCTGGATTTGTTGAAAACAAGACAAATGTAGAATATCCCAGTCTTATGCTTAATACCTTATCCTTGACATCCCAACAAGCTCTACTAATCAGATCGGTTATAGCGTGGATGCTTAAGGTGAGGATAACGACCATGGTTGTGGATAGAGTCTGACAATTCTTATGAAGTTAGAGCTACCTGACTGACTCCTCTTCAGGCGATATCTTCCCCAGTGCTTTTACTGCTGGGTTTTTCACATGAGCCCATTATAACATATATTGTGGATGAACCTCATATCAGTGTATGCTAGATTTGAACGAGGGCAGATAATTTTCTCATAAGGATGATTCACCCAAATGCAAATTTCTCAGAGGGCACTGGATGGGGATCTAAAACAATTTTGAAAACACAGAATGTCACATCACCTGGTGGAAATCACACCTTTGACCTCCATCCATCCAAACACCCACTGACACCCTCTTACACTCTCTGCTCCCATCTCCCCGTGCCAATGTTCCCTTCATCTTTAACTGCAGTACCATATGGAGGTCTGCAGCTATCTGATCTCCATCCAATAATTACACTGAAAAAGGCCACATATATGCATATGCTGTACTAATCTCACACACAGCAGATCGTCACACATTCACTCTGATTTTTGTGAAATAAAAGCAATTCTTGTTTGTTCCCATAGTTAGAATGGTAACCCGCTGTCTGCACGCCTGTCTTCAGGCAAAACTCAAATCTCACAGTTAATAGAATTTGACCCACCCCTGTAATCTGGAAACGCACGCGGCAAGTCTAAGTGGATTAATGGCCAGCACGCTCTGAGTGTCATTGTCTTTGTTAGAGCATTAGACATTCACTGGTGTTCCGGGTGTAACACACCAGAGGACACAGGGCTGTTTTTGGAGGAGAGCGCCCCCAACTGAATGATCTGTCTCTCTGCAGATACATTATGCTTGTACGTCATAATGCAAGAGAGGAAGAGCTGCAGTTTAAGAAAAGAGAAGAAAGAGAAACACAGATGTTTGTGGCAAACAATAGTGTCAGAAAATGAGAGAACAGTTTTTAGATGAACTTTTATTTTCAAATCTTCACATTACCACTTGTGGAAAGTAATTAAGCAGATGTGCTCAAGTACCGTTCTTAAGTTCAGTTTTGAGGCACTTGTTCTTTCCTTGAGTGTTTCCATTTTCTGCTACTTACTATATGTTTTACTCCGTTTCCTTAACTGATTGCTGAAGTTAGTCCCTAAAGTCTTTTTTATTATTTATTTATTTATTTATTTTTGGTAAAACAAGTGAAGACATCATCACTGTAGTGAGATAATTTCAACCTGTAATACCTGTAAATCAAACCTGTAATAGAATATATCTTGTGTGTGAACAGATTTGTGATGAAACCATATAATTCATCTAAAGTTTTTTTTTTTTCTTTTTACATTTTTTTTAGTACAGATTCAATGCTGACAACATCCCCAAGTTACCCCAAGTTTAACAGGGGAATAAGCAAAATCACGGGGCTTCCACACGCAGACAGGTCTACAATTAAAATTAGAGACATCGTTTCCAACTGAGTTATATACAATTTATTTTGCAAATTAGGAAATAAAAATCAATTTTAAAACATCATCAGAACCAGCTGTTTACACAATTTCCAAAGCTATTGATCAATCATGAATACAAAAGGATGTGCCCAAATGTTGAGACCGAGGAAGTGTTGTTGGAGGACAAGAGGAGCCACGGCTAGCCTGAAGCTCAGAGACTCTCCAGGGAAGTAGTATGGGATTAATTCACACAAACAAACAAACAGGATAAAAATGCATGTTATAAGATAAATAAAATCTTACCATTCCTCATTCACTTATTCAGTTGACCTAAAGTCAAATTTAATCTAAAAATACATAGAAATTGGGTACATGGCAAAAATGTGTGGGTGATGGGGGTTGATAAATTATGAACAGGACCCCATAACGTTAGACTGATTGATATACTAAAACTTTTTCAGAGTTATACTCTTTTCCTCTTTTTACATTCCAGGATTACATTTTGACAAGACTCTATTGATCCATAAACTCTGGGCTGCTTTATTATGTCAGTGGTGAATTCCAGTCTTAATCCTCAGTGTGGAACAAAATGTTGTGTCATCAGACAGATGAAAGTGCCAGTAAACAAACCTAGGATATGATTACTTAGTTGTGTATGCTGCCAGACATATCAGCTAATTTCACATCCCTTTTAAAGAACACAAAGCTGATGAGGTGTGAAGTCTATTATTCATAAAACCAACATGCTAAATGAGCCAGTGTTTACTTCTGAAAAAATGTAGCACAGAGCGAAACTATCACCACAACAAAGAAAGGCTAGGAAAACAAAACCTACATATATATATGTGTGTGTGTGTGTGTGTGTGTGTGTGTGTATATATATATATATATGTGTGTGTGTGTGTGTGTGTGTGTGTGTATATATATATATGTGTGTGTGTGTGTGCATATATGTCACAAGTTCATGTAACCTAATTACACATAGATGTTGTTTTATTGTAATGTTATTTCTGTTGATAGCAATTGATGATCTTGCAGCAATGGGATGCTGCAGTACAAATTTTAATAAAGGATCGTCTATTGTCTATCGTCTAAAGGATAGTCTATTTATTGATTTATTTAAAATTATTATTATTATCAGTAGTAGTAGTAGTAGTAGTAGTAATACACTGCGGAAACACATTTCTGAGTGACTTGGGATGCTCAAAAACTCACCACAACTCACTGCAAAGTTCTTTAGTCACTGAGCTCAGGCATGGCCATTACGCCCCCCAAAACCACTGTCATGTTGGGAAAACAGGAAGTCAGCAATTTTGAGTTAAGTGTGCAGTTTTAGTTCATTTTTTTGGCATTTACAGATGCTGTACTTTAACAAACTCCTCCTGTGGGATTAACCTCAAACTCAAATATCCATTGTCCAATCTGCCCCAAACTTACCATATTTGATAAGAGTCCCGGCCTGAAGACAACCTGTAGGCCATTATTCAGTTATAATCACGACTTCACCAAGTGGCAACAGGCAGTAAGGCTTGTGTTACAATCATTATTTTATTTACACAAAAGTTTCATAATCTTTTCTTCACTTCAACAACATAGGGCCTGTTTTAGTGCTCTTAGGACCACATATTTGACACAGGAAGTGATATATATATATATATATATATATATATATATATATATAATAATAAGTCATGTCTACAGCTGCACACCCCATGTCTCACTATGAAACAGGAAGTTGGTGTAACTTAAATTTATGGTAAATAATAGAAAAACATTACATACGTTAAATAATAATAACAGATAAATCTGCCCCAAACGTCAAATGAATGCACATGCGTCAGAAGTGATGTAACTTGACATCTGGTATTGGTCATAAGCATGTGTGTGGCAGAATGGCCTGAGGGCGCCCCCTGAAAGTCTCCAGACTTTCTTTACAGTTTGAGGCCATTTACAAACATTGTATTTTATCAAACACTTCCTAGAGAATTAGCCATAGCAACTTCAAATTTTGTTGGTTGCATCTGAAGACCTTTATCAAGCTAAATTGTGAAGCTTTCTTGCTTACATGGAATGCCCTTGACCTAGCCCTTGGTGTATGGTTCAGTTTCTTCTGCTTAATGAGAGTCAAGGCCTGAACACATATATACGTCAATACTGAGTCCAGGTCTTCCTGCCACTGCAGTGAGAGGGGCGTATGTGAGAACCACCATCTGATTTGCATGAAATTTATATAGTGTTATAAACAGCAACATGACATACAATTAATGGGTGTTTTTTTCTTAAGCTGACATATTAATGTGCATATCACTTCACCTCTAGGGGGTGCTATAAATGTGAAAAGTAAAAAATTTGCAGATGTTCTCTAGATGGTAGCTTCCGGCGTTTAAATTTTCACACCAACATTTAGACTGTTGTGAGTGTTAGGCAAACTCTAGGAAGTCATAAACACAACAAGACCACAAACACACACACAGCTAGCTAAACGTTCGACGTACTTGAATGACTTTCTGCATAGCAGTGACTCTGTGGGACTTGGTAAAGCAAAATGTGTTTACTTACAAGTCTGTCTCCTCAGCTTCCTTTTACTGCAGCCAATTGTGTAAAAGGAAAACGAGCAAAGTGTCATCCCACCAGTTTCAATGTACCAGTTTTATAAAGAGTAGACTTTATATTTATTTAACAGTAATGTGAATGTGAAAGTGGTCCAAGGAAATAGCACCCAATAGAGCTTCTGAATTATAATTATAATATAATTATAGACCTGGCTGCCACTTGATTCCCTGCAGATTGTGCTTCAGAAACACAAGACGGCATCTGCTCCTTGATGACATGAGGTTTCACTGAATATTCTCAAGATGTCATTCAAAACACAGAGCTAGTAAATGTTGTAAGATACTGTAAATACATCACAACCGTTTAAGCACAAAGAAAGCAGTGAAATCGACACGCATTACAAACTCAGCTGGGAACTCGCAGGAAGCAGAAGTAAATGTCACAGCCATCTTTTCAGACTCAGATCATGACTGTGTGGATGCACTCTCCACCTCGTCCTCCTCCACTCTTACACAACAAGCAGGCATCACTCTGCCTCTCAAACCCACGTTAATGCGCCGCTCTCATACCATCATGCGTATGTGTGAACCAACAGTAGGTGTATGTTCTGTTGGAGACGCACATTTAAATGTCAGATGGATTGCGAAACTGCAGCTCTCTCTGTGTGTGTGCGTGTCTGTGTGTTCATGTGGGTATGATTTTATAGTGTTGGCGATGGAGGAACTGAACTCTACTTTCCTGTTGCTCTCACTGGAAGTATCTTTAGATAAGCACCTGAAATACATCTCTATAAATGTAAATGTAAAATGTCAAGTGTGTTTGGGGAACAGGCTCTGCATGCATATGTCCGGTATTTTGAAACTTTTTTTTTTAAAGAGGAGTGCTCTTAGAGGAACTCTGGGGAGTTTTATTGTAAACAAGCACAAATATGTTCACAGTGTTTCTCTCCCAGATGTACTGAGGATTAACAAAGATGTTGAATGCATTTTCTTCCTCCTACCTGAAAGCTGACTCTTGGAATCTGTGCATGGATGTTTGTTCTTGATCTTTGTGAAAAATACAGTATGGTGAAGAGAATCTAAGCTCGCAGTCTTATTTATCCATGGTTCAGTATTTTCAGCTGCACCACACAGTCTTTATGCAGTGAGGATCATCAGTATATTGACAACATGTTCAGTATATCAGGGGAGATGTTAACCCCTGTCGCTGTACAAAGATGGTTCCTGGTGTCAGATGTGAATGTCCCCTGACCTTTGACCCTTTCCCGTGTTTGGATCTGGTCTTCACAGACAGCTGATGTCCGTTCACTGGTGTTTCTTTGGTCTGTTGTCTGATTTTTGCGCTTAGATCTTTAGATACTCTCTGGCACATGGCTTCCTGTTATGGCCATTGACCGTGTTGCAGAGGAATAAGTTGGAGTGGCATTTAAGTCAAATTTCCAGACAAATTTTCGCTCAAATCTCAGCATAATTTCCAGAAAATCTGCAAAATAAATTGTTAACTGACATGATTTTCATATGATTATATGGATATTTAGAGTTGGCACATTAAGATTAACAGTCAGGTGCCATTAAGCCATTGTTGAAGAAGAGGACATGACGGGGTAACGTAATTAAAGAGCGCAGGTCAAACCTCAAAAAGTGGGAACAAAAATGTCGAAAATATGATGGAGATGGAACATTTCTGTTTGTTTTATCTGTTAATTTGAGGACGGTGAAGTCTCGGATATTTTTGTCTGCGGCTGTTTGTCATCTCTCTGGTGAAGTGGAAGTGTCAGTGGACATTCAGGTCACATGCTTCACATTTTGTCACATTATGCTTTTATCAGAGCTGCAGCTTTTCCACCTCAGTCAAGTGTAAACATCTTTTTGCAATATTGCGACTTTTTAGTTATTTATTTATTTATTTTCCCAGAATCAGCTGCAAAGAAACGTCCAGCTGTTCATCTTCCCCTTCTCACAATTACTGAGCAATGAGCAATTACTATATATTCAAATATAGTCTGTTTAATCATAATGATCATTATTAATGACTTAACAACATTTACGTATAACTACAGCACAAAAGGCTTCACAACCCTTCACCAGAGTCATGAGTGAAGGGTTGTGAGTTTCTTGTGAGTTTCAGCTTTAGAGAGGTGCTAATGCAACTTTGTGGTTATTTTGGAGAGTGTAGTTTTGTTGAACTGTGTAATGTTATACTGAAAGATGCTTCAAATATTTTGTCAACACCATTTATGTCAGTGGGGACAGAACTTTGATGGTGGTACAATGTAGTGGGACATCATACATTGCCCAAAGCTAAAGTGTTTCCACATAACACTTCAAAGGGTCAGAGCAGCACATGAACCTTACAGTATTGTGTAGAGAATATAAAGTGTAATTCTGCTTTTCTTGTTATTTTCCATGATTAACATCTCAGCTGATGACACATACGTCATTTATTCTTGTCAAAGTATGATTGGTCCAATCTGAAATCGTTCATGCTCACCTACCGGACTTTTTGGTAGATGGGTGAGTGAGCAGCATACATGTGTATGCCGAGGGTGACAGTACATTCAAACATTTGACTGATTTGGTATAATGTTTGTGACCAAAAGGTGAAAGTCACTCCTCAGATATCCAACCACCACCTCCACCGTATCTCCCCCACACCCTAGCACCTCCATCCTTCACACATCCCCCTGCAGCCAGCTGCTCCAAGACACCTCAGTCCTCCTTCACCGGGGCCAGGAGAAACACACAACAGAGGTGACTGATTGAAATTCACAGTGTGAGCAATTCCAATCTTTTGCATGCTGTTTCTGCCAGCCTGGCTCTCGAGCTTGTTGTGGGAGAAGAGTGTGACTAGCAGATGTATCACAGTGCAGTGATGCTGCAGAGGTCCTCTGGGGTATCCTCAGTAGTGGGCGAGCTCTGATTGTTTGCTAACAGCGTGTCAGTGGTGGGCGGGGCTTGCACTGACTCATGGATGAACCATCAGAGCTCCTCAGCACAGAAACACAGCTCAGACTGTATTTTTAGCTGTTCGCCTGCAAGTTTTATAGGATTACTTTTGCTTCCCCCTTCTTCTACCTGTCAAGTAAATACAATCACCCATCTGTTTATAAAAAGTTCCTGTTGACTGAGTCACTTACTGAAATCCTTCCAGTCTGGTCAGTGAGCAGAATTTGACCTCATCTGGTAACAGTTCAATTTCAGCTGAATTTTCCAACTTAAAGGAGGAGTAATGATGGTTGGTCATTGAACAGTCTGTGCATGATATCTCAAAAACAACTGGTTAGATTGCCAATTGCCAGTTACCGTAATTAGCAACGACAATGAGTGAGCTGCCACTACCACTGCCAGTGGTAGGCTTTGAGGCATACTGGTCACAGTCAGAATTAAAGGTCACATGACATTCACCCCAGCTCACAATCATTTCAAAATAGATGGATATGAAACTGCTCAGATTTCTTATCACATTTGTCAGACTAAGACACAGGATGTTTGTGTGAGAAATACAGAATGTGAACATGAACTGTTTACAAGAACCACGGAGCACCTCAAAGTTGTGAACTTGAGAAAACAGGGCTAATAAATTGCATAACAACGTTAGCTGCTCATTGGCTGCCATAAAATTGTTCGTCTTGATACCTAAAAGATTTTCTAAAACGAAACTCTCTACATTTCACACGGGGCATCATAGCTGTACATTCATACCGAGGTTTATTTTTCATTCCTCCAAATCCTTCATGTAGAGTGCCAACCATGCAGTCTGTGCTCTGCTGTGTAATTTTGGGTGGTTAAAATGATTTCAAAATAATGCTTCACATGTCTGTTGCTGTGCTACAGCTAAACGATGACACATCAGGCTGAGGTATGGCACTTGTTAATCTTTCTGTTGTGGGTATGTGTGTGTGTGTGTGTGTGTGTGTGTGTGTGTGTGTGTTTGCACCCTTATTCTGGCTCAGACTGATGTGTCTGTGAGCTGAATGCATTCCTTATTATGAAGCATATGCACTTTAAGGGCTGTGAGGCATGTACAGTATGTAGCCCCAAACATGTTAGCTATGTAAGCCTAATAAAACTTTTTTTTAAGATTTATTACACACTAATGTTAAATAATACACCATTCTGTGGAATATTCAGTTTATATTATCAAACTAACTGAGCTCAAGCATGTACAGATTTATTTATTTTTTTTTTTTACAGCTGCAGTATAAGGCAGCATTCCTGCTATTTAAAGCCTTAAATCCTGGTGAGATTATAAGTGTAAAACCTCTTCACATAGAAGATGCTGTTTCTGTCTTGTTATGACTTTGGTCAGGGAGGAGAAACTGGCTGCAGTCCAATTTAATTATTTCCTTACGGTTAAACTTTTATTTCTAGCAGCAGAATTAACTCGCCCCTTGTCTGCTTTCCTGACTCCTCAACTCTCTTTAACCCTGCTCTGCACAGATATGACGACTGAGGCTTTTCAGGCATTTTTCCACCGTGACAATTTGGATTTTCTCACAACTGACACAGAACTATGGTGACATGATCCTTCTCTCCCCAATGCACTATGGTCCATCTGCTCCCCCTGTTACCAGTTGCATGTAGATCAATATTTGAGTAGGACAGGCAGCAGCAGATGTGTGTTTGCGTAGCCATCAATCTCTGTGGGGCAGCCCGTTACAGTGTCAAGTCTAGAGGACGGGTGTTATCCTATGGGGTGGTGAGGCAGCCTGAGGGGGGGGGGATGTAAGCCCAGGATGACAGCATAGATATTTGATAACTGTCTTAACCCACACCTTTAGTGGATGTGCTGGAGAGCTCTGAATATGGCTGTACATTCAACCTTTCACCCCTGTGGAGCTTCCCCAGAAAAACATAAGGAAACAGAGATGTGTCTAAAGTCCCTTTCTCACTGTAATATCTGGCTTTTTTCAGTAGTCACTGGCTCACTAATTTTCACGCAGCCCTGAAATAAGTTTTAAAGCCACACATTTACTGCACTAAGTTAAAAAAATAAAAAATAAAAATTATATATATATATAACATAATACAGTGATCATCAACTGGCGACCCGCGGGCTACATCCAGCCCCCCACCACATTATCAAAATCCGAAGTTCAAACATGAATATAGCTATTAATATGACTCAAAAACTACTGAAATTGAGCCAGTTTAGCAGGAATGATAACCTTTAATCCTCTGTATAGAAATTCACATCTGCTAATCAGCCATCTTTAGGACATGCCAGCCAAAACACGTTCAAGCTCCACCACAGAGAGCAGCCCTCAAGTCACTGGCGGCCTGGAGATCAACAAGCTCACTTGCCTCTTCCCACACCATTACCTTCCGCGCACCAGCAGAAAAATCTCCACCTGGGCTGATAGTGAAAGGGTCACGATCAAACCCATCCCTGGAGATGGACAAGTCATCAAATGTGGTGGAGAAATTCTTCCTCAGCTGTGATGAATTTCTGCATCCTCTCAATGACGTGGCTGCGACCCGTCGTCCACAGTGTGTTAAAATGCAGCAGCCTCCCAGACATCAAATCCGTGAGAAACAAACAAACATCAAATCAGTGTTTTTTCCCAAAAGAATCCAGTCGTGGCTGGTGGCAGTATAGGTGATGGAGACTGATCAAACTACATACATTTTGGAAGAGGATTAAAATATCAAAACAAAAATATGTTGGTCAAAGCAAAGCATGTATGTATGTACAGTATCTATAAAACTATGTATTTAACTTAATTATATTTTTTTGCCCCACAGCACCTGTGAAGAAAAAAGCTGGCTCTCAAACAAATTTACCCCTGACATAATATAACATGTTGCTGTGACTACTGTCTTCTGATCTATTAAAGGAAAAAAAACATTGTTTTATTACAATTTGTTGATTTTATTTTTGTAATAGTTTAAATTGCTGTGGTCCTGGAACATGTTGACATCTCAGGCTTTCAGATAGTCAGACAGGTTGTCAAGCCAGCAATTTAGTTAAATTAGCTGTGTGTGTGTGAACGGCAAATACAGAAGGTCAAAGTACAGCTACAGATGTTTACAACAGACTGTTTTAATAAGAAGTTTACAGTTCACCTTTGTTTTCTCTTCCAAATAAATGTGCCTGACCTGGGATTTTTTTCTACCACTTGTCTGATCATCCTGCGACCTCTATTTCTGCTCTAACCAGTGTCTTCTTAGGGGAATAGTTGCAAGTCAGCCAAATAGATTGTTTGTCCTTACCCTCTGATACAACACATAGGAGGGGTTGTTGAAATAGTGCACCTGTGGCAGTGTACTGAACCTTTGTCATCATGGTTTTAGTAATAAATATGCAGTTAAGCTTATGGTAGGATCTTGGTTTGGTTATGTTTAGGAACAGAATCAAAGAAAAGATAAGGGTTAAGATAGGTACTTCCTTATGGTTAGAGGACCTTTATCATCACAGTTACTATAACAAAAAATGCAGTTAAGGTTGTGGAATGGTAAGCTGTAAACTGTAAGCTTTTGTTCAAAAATATTTCCATGAACATATATTTGGCATCTTTGTATTGCAGTATCTCATCATACATACATACATACATACATACATACATACATACATACATACATACATACATACATACATACATACTGACAAACAAACTACACTGCTCACAAAAATTAAAGGAACACTTTTTTTATTGGGCCTGGCATGAAATCAGTTAAACCTGTCTGA
>JBBMJY010000025.1:23658744-23681758 GCA_037833715.1 Toxotes lorentzi
ACTTCATATTGAGATCTGATGTATCTAATGTGTTTCTTTAAAGTGCTCCTTTAATTTTTGTGAGCAGTGTATATATAATGTGTTAATTTTGTGAGCTTTACATATTTTAGGTGTTTTACGTGTACTTTGGAACTTTGGACAGAGCCACGCTAGCTGTTCCCCCCTGCCTCTAGTCTTTAGCTAAGCTAGGCTAACTGTGTTGTGTTTCCAGCCTTGTACTTAAATCCCAGACAGACAGATCTTCATAACTAATACTTGGAAAGAAAGCAAATAAGCTTATTTCCCCAAATGTTCAACTATCTTCATAAAACATCTTGAAATTTTAATAAAAGCCTATTAAAGAGATCGTTATTAGTATTTGTATTTTACAGTGTATTTTAGGGTGGATTCTTAATTTGAATTTTCTTGTCTGTGACTGTCTGTATGCATTCTCAGACGCTTTTCTGAAAACAACACTGACAACC
The DNA here is from genome assembly GCA_037833715.1 of Toxotes lorentzi. Classification (NCBI taxonomy): domain Eukaryota; kingdom Metazoa; phylum Chordata; class Actinopteri; family Toxotidae; genus Toxotes; species Toxotes lorentzi. The sequence goes on from JBBMJY010000025.1 coordinate 23,659,209, forward strand.
TGTCATTCCTGCTTTGAAACTGTTTTTCAGTTGCCTTTGTATAAAATATTATTAATAAACTGGTTCAAAATATCAGCTCTTTCCAACTTTAGTATAAAAAAATGCATAAAATATCCCATTTCATTTGAATTCTCATAATTCAGTAAATGTACTCTCTCTCTCTTTCTGTCTTTCTGCCAATCTGTTTTTCCAGACACTCCACGCAGCAGCAAACCAACAAAGTCATCACCAGCACAAGCCAACTCATCAAACAGCTCTCTGATATAATCAGTGGCTCTTCACGGGTATTTTATGCTCCCATTCCTCCCTCATTAGTTGTCATTTTGAAGAATAAACAGTGGATTAAACAACATTTGAGCTAATTAAAGCTAATCTTGTTTTGTTGCACAGCAAGACCGTCTGCGCCTGACCAGGCTAAAGATTGAACTCTCAGAGTCTGTGCAGCGCTATGGGGATCTGCAGAAGGTATATAATATGCTCATTTGCTTTCATAAATTCATTGCTATGGTTACTGAATTCTTACTAGTAACTGACAAATAGATGGTGGTGACAGAAAATTGTATGTCTGAAAGGCTACATGATGCAAGTACGTGAAAATAAAAATAAAAATCTAACTTATCTGAGTAGGAAAGGGGAATCTTCTTGAACCTGTCTCTTCATTTGTTCCTCTTTCAGAAAATTGCAGATCGCTCAAGGGCCTTACTTCCTCCAGCACAGAAAGACAAAAACAAGGTGAGCTGATATGGAGGGTGAAAATTCACCTTTTGTTTCACTGTCATTCATAAAAAAGCGGGATGATGAGCCGGCATTTCTCTGCTCGATTGCATTCTCACAAGGGTTCCTTTGAAGCTCTGTCTAGTCTTTTTCACTCTGTTATTTTACAATGGACTCCATTCATCATGTCCAACTCTTATGCCGTGTGAAATCTCTTTCTTTTTTTTCTATTTTTTCTTTTTGATCTGAATCTAAATCAGTTACTTGCAGGAGTTTATTATCACTGTGCAGCTGGCAGCCCAGTGAGGACTCAGTGATAGAGGCTGGTAATCAGTAATCGTGTCTAACAAATGAAAGTCAGTCCTTATTACAGAGCAGACTGGATGTGAATGAATGAACTCTGGAGTGAATTTTGGATCACTAAAACAAGATAATTTAAAATGGAACTTGATCTGTGTTTGTATGTGAGCTGATGCAGCAGTGGAAGTAAGAAAAAAACAGCAGAGATATGAATTTTACTTTGGAATAACAGTGATATTAACATAGTATAATATCACTGATATTAGGCATGAAATGCATAACATCCAGTGTGGAAATGATACAAAACATATCAAGTGTTTAAAGTTTTGTTCTGTATCACAAATTGACCATAATATACAACCTGTAGGGCTGATAGAGCTGATCAGTGCTTAAAGCTTACACTCCCTGATCATATTACACTGCCCAGAGTCCTCCAAACCCCAACAATTTCCTCCAGTTCACTGCTGATTTTTATAAACATAGCCCAATTACATTTAGTCCCTGCAGCTCCAGTGTTTCAGCACATCCCATCATGCAGAAAGCTGAGCATGCTGCTTTGGTATTGAACTGACCCCTGATCAGCTTGACAGCTGAATGACCTGTACGGCTGAGAAAGCAGCGTGAGCAAGAGCCTGTGAGGAAGATTTCATTTTTATCTTGCTCGTACGTCATAAATGTTGTGTTTGTTAGTTTCTGCACAAATGTACACAAGTGTATGGTGGCCCTAAAGGCTGAAGGCACTGTGAGAAAATATGTGCAAATACACAAAACACAAGAAAATAAATCCAACATCTTCACCAATTTGGCAGCACATGCACAGCATTTAGAAAAAAAAAAAGAACATGCTGCAAAGAAAACTAAACTAAAAACAGAAAACATGATGCAAATGTGAGCTTGCTGCTGGCGGTAACTTCATGTTTAGTGTACACAAATGAGGTGTCAAACTTTTCATCTAACTCTCAGCAAGAAAGCAAATAAGCAGGTTTCCCAAAGAGGGTCATATGTATTAAGGTTTTATGTCCCTCTGAAGGCACGTTATCAAGGTCTTTCATATAAAGGGCTTTGGGGGCAGTGATCTGAAGGCTACATTATATAAGTCTGACTAGTCTCAAGGCATAGTATCAAGTCCAATAATGAGTGATTATATTGTAGAAGAACTAAGTGGTGAATCTCCTGCTACACCTAGTAAACAGTAACAGTCTCTCTATTTTTTTTTTGCTATAGATGAAGTGGAAAGTTTTTTCGGTTCATGGTTAGCAAATCAGAGGCAGTCTGACATTTGTCATACATATGCATTTAGACATGTATTTTGCAGATCATTGCAAAGGTTATTGATTGTTTCCCACCCACATCTTTAAATTCACATCATCAGAGTCGACTGGAATCGACAGCAAGGGAACTTTGGAAACTCTGTGTACTTTTTCACAGCCTGTGAACTTTGCGATACGATGTCAGAACGACTGTCTTGAGAGTCGTTCCCGTCTGTGTGATGTACAAATGTATTCTGGAGCATTTGCGGTGGGCATGTATGTGGAGGAGTGAGCACGATGTTGCAGAGTTTGCTGAGGAGTGGTGAGTCAGAGCGTGGCCAGTAGACAGAGCACTGTGACTCAGCCTGGGTTGGTCCGTGCGCTCTGACCCACACTGGCCCCTCTGCCATGAATTAGCTGTGCAGTCAGCCACACAAAGGTGGAACACATTAGCAATGCAAAAAAGTCACATGTAACAAAATATGTGCATTTGCAGACTGTACATGTTTTCATGAATTAACAGCCTCAGCCTCAGTCAGCCCCTACTTTTCTCTGCGTTACTGTGTAAGCACTGCTTTTTTATCTTTCAAATAAAGTACAACTGTCAAATAAATGTAGTAGAAAACTAAAGTAAATTTTTGCTGCGACCATATATTTTTTTTCATTAGGTACCATTTAGGTTACATTTCACATTACAAGTGGCAAAATGAGTAAAATTCAATCTTTAAAGAAGTGAAAACTGTTAGTGATCACTCATATAGCCATTACAATGTCATTGTGCAGTAGAATAATGCTGTAAAACACTTTTTGTAGTGCGTGCCAAACATACAAAAATCTGTTCCTCTACTAAAAGTCCTCTCATGTCCACTCAGTTCCTATTTGTGGCTCAGGGCCCCAGTGAGGCCACATCTAAATCACAGAATACTGTCACCGCTATTGTATATACCCACACTGCAGATATAGATAGAATCTAATATAATGTGTGTGTGTGTGTGTGTGTGTGTGTGTGTGTGTGTGTGTGTGTGTGTGTGTGTGTGTGTGTGTAAACCAGCAGAATGTGCCGACCCCCTCCAGTGAGCAGATGGATGAGGGTCCACTGTTTGGAGATGCAGCAGGCTCAGAGGGAGGAGCCCAGGCTTTCTTGTCTGAGATCAGTGAGGAGGACGTAGAGGTTCTTCGCCAAAGAGAGGAAGCACTGCTACAGATCGAAGTAAGAACACCGCGTCAGATCAGTTCACCTTCATACACGTATTATTAAACACTTCAGATACTTTGAACCACTGAGTTTATTACACACACAGATCACACAGTTGTCACTGACTAGAACAACTCCAGTGTCCTGTTGTTAGACAGTGTGTTTCTACAGGACCAGCTGGAGATTAGAAAACATGCTTAAGAACATCTTGTCTGTAACTGCTCCACACATAAAAACAATGCAAAATTACACACACAAAAAAAGAAACTGTTTAAAGGCCTTATGAGTTGCCACAGTTCGTACACATTTGATTTATGTTCTAGTGATCAGGGATGCGGGACAGTGGACCCAGGGGAACTGACATGGTAACTTCCCCTGTTAGCATGTAGCACCAGCCACTGTATTTCATCTCTTCCAGCAACATTTTGCAGGGCGACTATTACTGAACCCGGTGGAAAAATGCACCTAATCTCTTTATTTATTTATTTTTCCTGCGGGAGATAAATAGAGGTTATGTAGCATTTTTTTTTTATCTCCAAAAATTCATTCCACAGCAGATCCACTCTCACCCGCGTCTCCACACTCTATTTTATGCCACAACAGACTCTATTCGAGGAACCCATCAAAGGAAACCTCTGGTACATGTTATATGTTGTTAAAGCAGGGTATTTAAATGGACATGCTAATTTTACTGTAGGCTCACTGTAGCCTTAGTGTGCGCTGTGCAGATGGATTACGTGGAAGAGAAAAAAAAGCATAAATAAAAGGTCAAACTAAGTATAGGTAAATACTCAGTATGAAAGGACCATGATCAAGAGAAAATAGTGTGATCCGGATGTCACTACTTTTGACTGAGCTTTCTGACTCACGTATTTTTCTTATTGTGAACAAAACCTATAAAAAGATCAAAACCAGCAATGAATGTATCCTGATAACAAGCACTATGTGTGTGTCTTATTCCTCTGAGCCATACAGCTCCATTGTCATCCAAAAACAAAGCAGTGGGCCACACTGTTGCTCTGGGTGACATGTTCCTTCATTACTATGAACATATACACTGCAGTTTATTTTGACTCAATCACCCACCCAGACACACATATACACACACATGGATTAGCCTACCTCCAAAAATAGTTCCCAAGAAATACGCAAGTTACGACTTTTGGAGTGACGTCTGTGAAGAACTACAGTGAACAGCTGTTTTAGGAAATTGCTGAGCGTATTTTAAAAATGAAACCATATATATCTTTTGGTTGCCATGGCAGTGCGTGCAGACACACCGGCCTCGCGTGAACCGAATATTTCAGCGCTTTTGTCATTTTACATCTTCAGTTGTAAAAAGAAAACAAAAACAGTGAAACTCAGCTGCAGACACGAGGATCTCCTGGAGATGGAAGGGGAGAGAACAATGGACTACTCAGCATGAAAATGAAGAACTGCTGCATCTTTGTTTTCACTGAAACTTGGCTACACATCAAAATTCAGGACATGGCATAGCTGGACGAGCTAACACGCTACTGAAACGACAAGGAATCCTTGATGTCTGGTGGGACACACGGCAATGGATGGTGTGTTTATATCTGTTCTCTGCTGGTGGAGTTTACAGTCATGAAGTGCCAGCTGTCCGCTCTGCCCAGGGAGTTCACCACTGCCTGCAGCAGTCTACCTGTGATAACCTTCCAGCGTCATCAGCGACATCAACAAACTGTGACAGCTTTTTCATCGTCACTGAAGACTCCAGCCAGGGAAATTTAAAGGGATGTTTGTATGTCTGTTTTATGTTGAAGGATTTATATTTCATTTTCATTTTGTATGTACTGTATCTCAAGCATATGTGTGGAAATGACAATAAGCTGGAACCTGAACCTGAATATTTGTGCGCTGTGTTTAAGGTTTTTTGTAATCTGTAGGAAGCATTGAGCTTGGAGGGTAGGTAAATAATACAGTATTAATAGACGACCTAACGCATTGTTTTAGTCTGCTCATTACATTCTTTTCAAAATAAGAAAACCCGTACTCCCAAACTCCTCTGCCTCATCCTTTAATAACAGTTGGTTCACACAGTTTGTGTGAAAACAGTGCAGTCAGGGCCCCTGATTCATTTGGGTCCCTGGATCTGTGCCCAAGAGCCTGACAACATTATTGCATGCGTTGCATTTAAAATGTTGTTCCTCTGCAAATACAGTATGATATTTCAAACATGTCCCAGAAGACAAATATTTGCCACTCATGGTTGGCTCATGTATTCCCAGCCAGCCTCCAACATCCATACCAATAACACTGTGATTGTAAGCCTGTTTACTGATGTTCTCTCAGGGCCACATTTACTAAGCCGCCAGCACCTAGTGTCACACGAGAAATATAAACCTGTGTTTTCATGTGCATAAATCTGTCCCATAGTCTTATACACAGCAAATAAAAAGCCCTGGCCATTTACCTTCAAAGTCAGGTAACTGAGATAGAAAACACTCGAACTCGAACACACTCACCCCCCCAAAAAAAAGGAAAAAAAAAGAAGTAGGTATTTGTTTTCCTCAGATATTGCCTCCCAGGAGGCCAACACATGCCAGGTTAGCAACTAGAAACTCAGACAGGCTCTGTCTTCTCCTGCCACCTTTAAAAGCTTATTAGTATTTTGTCACAGTACCCCCATGCTGCTGCAGGATATTGAATGCTGCCCAATTACTAAGTGCTTATATAGACTTGTTTGTTCCTTTACCTGGGAAAAATGTGTTTGGAATCATAATGTTTCTAGACCTAACTTTTGAAGCTGGCGTGAGAGAGTACGCCACTCTGTTAAATACTGTAGAATGATTTCAAAAATATCTTGTGTGATCCAAATGAGACCTCCGATGGATGGAGTTTCTGACTACGTCAGCCTGTTATATGGACACTCTGAGTCCAGAGTCCTGCTCCAACATAAAGAGCTGATTGTTATAAATCTTTCAAAGATCTTAAACGAGTATTTTTTCTTACAAAGTCTTTCACTTTGATGAAACTCCCCATTGTAAAACTTTTACTTATTCATCGTGTTTCTGTCCACATAGCCAAATACTCACTCTCTGTTAGCTCTGGTTTTGTCTGGTTTTGTCCAACACTGCAGAAAACTATCTAGCTCTTTAGCTACTAAGTGTTTCACCATGTTCACCAGCCTGTCTGTAACTGTGTCTCATTTAGTGCTGAGCAGGTAGTGGACAGTTCATGGTACAGTATGTCAGCCAAATGTTGTTAGATATTTTTCAGCTTTTCGTGGAATTATTTAGAGTTGATTCTCCCTTTATTTTTTATCTTGATTTCTTCCCCACCCCCTTTATGATGATGATGATGATGATGATGATTATTATTATTATTATTATTATACTGTGGATGTGAAGTCAAAGTCCTGAACATTGTATGCCAACCATCCAGACCAGCCCTCTGTGACCTGTGGGTGAATATAGCACTACTTACACTAGAAAAAAAAAACCAAGGCAATTGACGTCATTACAAAATGTGTTTGGGAAACAGCTTAGTATTAATAAATGCCATTTGAAGAAGACAGAGTATGTGGAATGATTGTTCATTTATGGAGGGATTACAGGTGTAGTAAGGGAGGGATGTGACTGTTCAGTGACTGAAACTACTATTTAAAGTAGTGACTTGTCACTTTGTGTTTGTACTTAATGGAACAGTGTGATTGTTTTTTTTCCTTGTCTCAACACCACTCCCTGATGTCTGAGATTTATTGAACATACCACTCTGCTTGTGCAAAAATCTGCAGATGAAACTACTGAAGACGAGTTGTAAAAGTTTATCAGCCGTCTCAGAAGCATATGGCAGAATCAGAGCAGAGAGAAGCCTGACACACGGTGCTGCAGTCTGCTTTTAAAATGACAAGCCTATATGTGATGGTCCGGCTTTGGACTGCAGCTTGCCATCCAGCGGTTTGAAGACTAATGATTATGTTTTAGGAGCACTTTGCAGCATAATGAAGATGTATCTCTGCGCCCGGTTGGAGCAGTCTGAACTTCATCAACGTTTCAAATCAGTTAAACCCACCACAGGACCAGAGCTGAATAGGAGCAAAAAAAAAAAAAAGAAGGAAGAGCATCAATCTCTCCCTGCAGAGTGACACACAGTGAAAGAGCCACAGCATGAATGACAGCTTCATTTCAGCGCAGGCGCTGAGATGGGCCAGTTAGATGATTGGTGTTCAGACAGGGTTGTCTGGCCTACGCTTTAGTCATAGCAGTATAGATAAATGTCATAGTCTGTGCTCAGGCAGGTGCTGAGGGGCTTGACGTTGTTCCTTTGGGGAGAGTGATAGTATCTGACAATGTGCTTTTTCACCTCCGTACCACCCCAACACCCCCCTCATCCCTTCATACCACTAAATCAGCAGTGTTTGCTGTGAATCCCAACACACCTCGCTTTTCTTCACCGCTCTCCTCCCAGAGGACAGAGAGAGCCTTCTGTCCATCATCATTATCAGCCCCTCGCTCTCTAGAAGAGGCTTGATGTGATTCAGAGTTTAATTCTGCCTTCCTCAGACACTGGATGTATGTGTGAACTCTGCCGAGGGGTCCCAGCTGCAGCTGAGGTGGCAAGTCATAGTGTACCAACTGTAAGCAATGTTAGTCTCTGTGGGGTTTAGTCTACAAAGCCTTCACCCGCTCATACCTTCACCACTGTTGTTTGCCTGAAATCCTCTTCAATCAGGACCCTCAGTCTTCCTGCCAGATGGAAACACACATTACTACAGAACACAGGGAAAGAACTAACTTTGGTTCAACCACGGCCTACCTCTTAAGCATGGCATTGACAGCCTATAGGCTCACAGGACTGCACAGACGTGTGTAATCTGAAAATACATCTATTGAACTATAATAAAAAAAAGAAAGAAAACCTTCCCCTTCGTCTTTCTTTCCAAATCAAATTCTCCCTTAACACCAAAGCACTGCTCACAAGAGGCCTCAGACAAAGAGGAAGTGCTGCACCCTCATCTGGGCTTTTAAAGGCCGGCAAATCTATTCCTACCCATTAGTGGGTGGAGTTACAATCCTAAACCAGCCAGGCCTCTAAGCCTAACCCAACCCTCACAATAGTATCTGACGTCATGCTGCTTTCTACTGTTTACTAACCCTGTTTTCTGAAGCTTTTGTGATGTTGAATGTGACACGGCAGAAAAAAATTGGCAATGGGAAAGGAAATGTATATGTTCAAAGACTGTGGCCATGCAAGCTTTGAGCTCCCCTATACACAGGCAGTTGAATTTTTGGACATATTGTCATGTCATTACACACGTTTTGACCTGAGACAGAGGTCAGGACACAAGTGTCCAGCCTCTGCAGCACTTTCTAAACATTCCAGTTCCCCCTTAGACTGTCACCTCCCAGCTGCTCTTTATGTGCGTTGGCATAGGAGATCATTTCATCAAAAACAAATTCATAAAAAAAAAAAAAAAATGCTCAGGACATAACAGAGGACAGCTTTCAAGGTGAATCTGAATACAACACCTGGTCCAATAGAAAGCGAGAGAAAAAAAAAAAAAAAAGCCCAGAGCAAAGCGTGTCTGTCCTACCAATGGATTCTCAGGACAATGTATCCACAGAGTTTACCCTTCAGAGAAGACAGGTAGTGGGAAACACCACGAGATAAATCATTCCACTGGACAAACAATAAGACTGTTAAACCCTCAGCAGAAAATATCTCAGAGTAAGTGGTTTATTAGCAAAAGCATTTGTTATTAAGCCAGGAAATCAAAAGAGTATTGATTTTCTTCTCTTTACACACTGAAGCTAATCATATGATGGCAGATCACGTACTGTTGGCTGGCTCCCTCAAGATAATGGGAATATCAGCCCTCTGTGATATTCCCAAATGCTTATATTCCACTCAAACTTGATTATCTACTAAAGCTTACTGGTGCAGGTTTCAGGTTCCTGAGTGACTGACACTGTTCATAAGGAAAGATTTGTCATTTTTTCAATAACAATTTCTCTTAAGGGATCAATAAAGTATATCTATCTATCTATCTATTACTGTGCGGACCCCTCACCCCCACCCCGGGTCAGCTGAGAAAAAAAGAGAGCCATGTGGTTTATGGCTTTACAAATCAGATTCTGTGCCAATGGATTTGTGATCAGTGCCAACCTTATTACAAATTGGGGTCAAGTGAGCCGTCGTTTGTGAAAACCAGCCACCAGTTGGATTAGGATGTTTTCCCTTTCAGTGACATCACATGATTTATTTATTTTTATCCAGCGGTGATTTGTTGAAGTGATTTTTTTTTTTTCGCTTGTTTTTCCCGAAACAAACCACATGAATTCAGGTTCAGTTAAAACATGTTGCACTTCTCCCGTTTAATACATGAACCCCAGTTTCCAGTGCTGATGTATTGTGCACAACTTGGAGTTCTTCACCTGAAAAAAGGCTGCCTGAGAAAATTTCTATTACTTAGGTCAGATCGAAACATAATTGGGAATACAACTAGTAGTCTTTGTAATTTCTAGGAAACAGGTTAAAAATAGAATGAGTTTCTCCTCTGGAGAATATGAATGTTAAAAGTTATTGTTGTGCTTTTTTATAAGGAAAATATCGTTGAATTCTTGTCTGAATATATTCAGATGTAACTCCTTTGTAATCTCCAACATTTTGGTTAGTAACTGTAATATTATTACATATTTTTTTTCTCACTAACTTTAAGTTATTGCAGTTACATTTATTTTGGAATTTATTTAGGTAATGCCGTTACCTGTAACCAGTTACTCCCCAACGCTGACTAATAGTAACAGGGGTGAAAGTCATTTGTTTCCTCATTGCTTGTTATTTTGAAGTCACAGAAGGAGAGGCAGGTTGAGGCTCAGCAGACTGTAGCCTGGGTGTCCTCGCTGGCCTTCAGGCCCTGCTGCTGGCGTCGCGTTATCAAATTCAGGGGTGTGAGGTCCTTCGGGTACTGCCAGAGAGGAAACACGATTTTACATTTATAAACCATTTATTCAGTAAGGGCAAAAAAAGACATGTCTTTCATGCAGTTGGTGTGGGAAAATGTTTTTTCTTTTTTTTTTCCTCCCCCCTTTTCTCACCAGTAAGCGTGCGAGTAAATCTGCTTAACAGTTTTTCTGCTGTGGCAGTGACACTGTGTCCTGTTGCCCGATGCCTTTGGGCTCGGGTGGGAGATGTGGGGAGAATTTCATATCAGCATTAAGCACGCTTATCAAACAGAGTGAGAGCGGAGGTGGGGGGTGGGGGGGGGTGGGTGGGTGACTGAGCATCAGAAAGAGCAGCAGATAAACTTATTTGTCCTTTGTCCAAAGCCACTTTGATCATCCATAACTTTGCATAACCATGTTTCTATAATCTCCACCAAGATTACAAGTTATTTTCATCCTGATAGTTGTTCTTAAACACCCATCAACAAACACACAGACATGATCCAAACAGTCCCCACAGTGTGCTGATTGGTTTCGCTTTCAGCTGCTCGGCTCAGTTGGTTCTCAGTTTATCTTTCGCAGACTAAACAAAATGTATGTGCCATAAACTTTGGCACAGACCAGAAGACACTAACCAAAAAGAATGTTAAAGGACATAATCCATCATAAGTTAATTTAATAAATAATAATAAAGTATCTATTAATTTTTCTGTTTGTATATGAGGCCTATAAATGTTGGCACGTTGGTAAGTGTTTTAATTTCTAACATTTAAAATGCACAGAGCAGTTTAAGCTGGTTCATCACAGTTAAAACACATCGCAGTGCACTCCTCTAGCACACTATGCTCTATTCACTAAATATTTCTTGGTTGTCTTCCCTTTATTAAGGTGTCTGTGATTGTAACAGTTTGCTTATATGCAATCCATTGATAAGTCATGTGACTTATAAATCCACACAGATACTGAATGTACATCACCATCTTCATTAAACAGTTCTTGCAAAACTCATTTCTGTGGACACAAAATTTAAAAAAAAAAGAAAGTGACCATAAATACAAAAAACACAACATTACAACCAGTGTTCCAAAACACTCAGTTACACTATTTCATCTGCCCTCATCAATACATTAACTTCGAATCTCAGCTCAAAACTGCAAAATCTATATATTTATCTTTGTATCTATTTCAAACTTTTTTCAAAACAGTGTTCTCCCATTTCATTTCTTCTTCTTCTCTTACTACCGATATAGATAACCCTACCTAATGTGGAAGTCGGTCTCCAGTTTACCCAAACACATCCATTTTTTTTGTTCCAAGAATGTGCTGTAAATAATGTGATAAGCAGTTCTGATGTCATTAAGTCTGGTTTATAGGTGAGGAAACAGAAATAGAATGGCATCATTTATTTGTTTTCGGTGTAAAATGAGGACCTGCTTGCAATGACAGTGCTGCAAAATAATAACTATTTAAGAGAAAACTGATTAATGATGAAATGAGTGCGTGATAATAATGATTAAAAAGGTCAGGTATTTGGGACTGAAGCCAGAATACTGACTGACTGGGTCTCAGATCTCACCTCAGGCAAGTGAGAAAACAGATGATGTAAAATATCATTTTAAAAACACTGATGTGTTGATATAATAAAAACTATGAGCACATAACGTTTTGCATATAATGTTATTAGATTACATGTTGTAATATAATTATTATTTTGGTGGTAATTTGCAGTGTATTGAGGCCAGTGTATTACTTACTGAGGCCAGGTTTTCTGAAGTGAGACCTGGCAATGTTATGAGAGCAATGTGTCAAATGGCAATTTAAAACACTGTGACCATTAATGTGAAAGGAGTCACTCACATTCAGAAGGTGAACAAAAACACAACTCCAGATGAACGATAGTGGTTCTCCTAACTGACAGATACGTAAATAAACAACTGTTAGCTAAAAGATGCCATATTAACATTAAAGGTGATGATACTTCAATGTTCTTAACTTGTTTCTGTTTCCACTAAAGGACCAAAAAAAGCAATGACTGCTGGATTAAATGTTAAACCTAAAAATGTGAATGAAATCATAAGAAGAGCAGAGACCAGGGCAAAAAAAAAGAGATTTGCACCCAATGTTCTATTTCTATTTCTTAATGCAAAAAATTCTCACCGTGCTCGGTGAATTTGCAGGTTGAAGGCTGCTGAGAGCCAGAGCTGATGCCTCTGCGGCACCAGTCAGGTGTACCCGAATGACGTGAGCTCAGATTCAATCAGAGAGAGGAAGACATCTGTAATATGGAAATATATGCCGAACAAAACAGAGGTGAGAGGTCGGCCCATGTCTCAGTATGCAGAGTAATTACCCTGCACCTGCTGTGTTGAAGGTGTCCTCTCATTTGTTTTGATGTTCCTTTGTTCAATGAAATAGCAAAGCCAGTGGGTCTCTGTCTTCACAGTGATGCACATGTAGGGAACCATAAAGAGAGGGCAGTTGAGTTGAGGTAACATTTATATGTAATATGATAGTGGGGTTTCATAACACTGACAGCCTGTACGCCAAGAAATCATACTGTAAATTGCAGGCTTACATGTTTGTGGGGGTGGAGGTGATGAAGGAGCCATCTCTGTCAGGATGGAGCGCTCACTGCTGCTGTTAAGGAGAGGGTGACTCTTTTGTTTGGCTCAACACCACAAGGATTTCCTGTCAGTAGCCATATGAATGCGAGTGCAGTGTGTTCACACACGTCTACATCTAAATTAGTGCATCTGGAAAACGTGTCTCAGTAACAGTCCCACGGTGTGATCCAAACTGATAAGATGTCTGGATTCTTACATAAAAATGTTGCTTTTGTTCAGCTTGAGTTCATCTAAGGCTAGAAAATGATCTATATTCAGGATTGATGGGGAGCACAGAGTTGCACTGAGCTGTTCAACACATGGTGAAGAGATTCTTTCCCCCTCCTCGCGGGCTATGGATTTGTCAGAATGCAGCGAAAAGAGACCAGGCTTGAAATGACAAGCGCTGACAGCGAATGATGACTAAAGAGCCTGTGGAGAGTAGATACGTCACTGAGCACTGTCGAATCACAACTGTCAGGACGGAGTCAGTGAATGTTCTTCCTAAACCAGACTTCAGCTGAGATACACAACAACTTACCCCGTAAAACACAGCACAGCACATGTTCCTCTGTTTGCTCAGCACTGACATGAGAGAGAATCATTTTTGCAGCTTCACTCTTTTTCACCACGTCAGTGTGCAGCAAAATTATTTCACAGAGATTATGGTAATAAGTTCTACAGCAACAATCACAATTACAAATACACAGTTTTATTAAGAACAATGACAATATAATTACAACATTACAGTTTATTTCCTGCATTTGAAGAATAGTAGAAAATATTTGGATGGAAAAAGAAGCAATGATATGGGCTACTAACAAACTTTAAATATCAGATCCATAGTATCATTAGTTGGAAACACAGACATAACTGAAACAAGCACAAATGAAAACACTGAGATATGTGAAAAAAACATCACTAATGGCCAGGAGCCAGGAGAAGCTGATTAATTTTAGTCCAGAATAAAAAGTGGCTATAACAATTAAATTGTGATACTCAGGTTGTAGCTGTCCATCAGAAATTGGGGTCTTCAAATTAAAGTGCTACTCCCATAACTTTGTTTTGCATTTATATAAAGTTGATTTTAGATTTTAGTCAGTCCTGCATTTCCCATGATGCAAACAATAGCAATATGAAGGTTATTTTCTCAGACTTAAAAAAAAAAAAAAAAGTTCCTCCAGAGCCATGCAGAGAAAACATACAACTGTTTTCACAGGCTGAGTAGGAAACTCACCATTATGTGGAAAATCAGAGGAATGCCCCTTTAAAATCCCATCTCGTTCTGTATTTACAATTATTCAGCTTTGGTGCCTGAATATACTCTCCACTCACAATAAAGCTTGAACTCCACCACTTTATATGGAGAAGATTTATGGTAGTGCTGCTAATATTTCTTAATTAATTAGAATGAAATGTTTAGTATACATGTGACTCATGCTAAGTGTTGCTAACTGTGATGTGCATAGCAACCTTCATTGCACTGAATTTGACAGCTGACAGGCTGAAATGCAAATCACCCTCTACTGCAGGCTTTGTTCTAAACACGGTTACAAGCTGGCAGTGGTTTAGAAACCTTGTTATAAATTTAAGACTTGTCACATAGGTCACATCACTCTTACTCTATGTGATATGGATGTAATCACATGAACAGATTTGCTGTAGTTCGATCACAGTCAGATCACGTTCACAGTCCAGAAGAGTCCTCGGTTTGGTTTTGTGGAATGTAGTGAGAGACTCCTCTCTCAGCGAGGTCTCAGTCTTATTGCTGTGCACTCATTTGGCCGAAAGAAGCAACCTAAGTGGGAGAGAGCACTTCAGAGTTCCAAGTAAACTTCTCAGAGCAAACAAGGTGTGAAAACGCCTTAAATCTCCCTGACGCCTCTTCAGGGGTCTTGCTGTCTATCAGCGCTTTACCTCCCTGTGGCTGACTTGCATTCTTAATCAGCTCTTATTACTGAAGCTGTTTCACCTTAAAGAGGCTGATAGGAGTGCTCTGCTGTGCCACACTTCCCTCTGCAGGCACAAGAGGAAACCTCCACACTGGACCGTTTGCCTCAGCACTGGTCTGCAGTTTAAGACACTGTTGTTGACATTTTAGCACGAGTGGTGCTGGTTCTTTGCATGAAAGCCTTACTGGGAGAACCAGGTACTGTGTGCAGCACTGTCTCTAATCGCTGCTGCTCACGTAAATCATCTTCATTGTGCTGTACCTTGTAAGGTATCACACTATGCCTCACAAATTTTACTGTTAAGTATGATTTTCAAGTCACAATCCGAATAAAGCAGTGACACAGGGGATGCTCACTGAATCTGAAACTGATTTCTGTGTGGATGAATAGAACAGTCTCTGGGTAATACGAGCATGAAAGTTAAAGGAAAGTTTTTTTTTTTTGCTCATCTTCTATCAGACGATCTGCAGGTTGCAAAGCTTTGGATCGCGCTGCAATCTCTCCCACAAGTGTTCCTATCAGCTAGTATCAGACAAATCCTTATGACTGGAGAAATGCGAGGCATGCAGCGCCGGTGACTGAGGTGTCAATCAGATGCTGCCGGCAGGTTTGTTTTTGTGACTTTCTTTTTTTTTTTTTTTTTTTATCTTGGCCTCAAGTTTAATTGCGTTTTCGCTGTCTCCGCAGTGGCCCCGGTGTCAGATGGAACAGATGTCTGAATCGCAGTCTGACATTTTAGTCTCATGAAAATATACAGACCCTTGCAGCCTTTCATTTGTTCAAGTATGTTCTATCATCAGTCACACACAATAACAACTGTGGCCGGATTGACAGGAGGCGTCAGAGGACCAGCAGAGGTGAGAGTTAGCGCTGAGGATGGCTTTAACTCACTGGCCGCATCATACCAGTTTGAGGATTGCAACAAAAGTTTTGTGACATTTTTTGGATTCTTGTATAGGAAGTTACATTTTCTGCATGTGTGCCTCACAGGAAGGTGAGGTCAGGGTCAGCTCAGTGATTCACGGTGAAAATAACTTCCTTTTTCTTTTTCTTTTTCTTGCCAACTTTCCTTGACTTTGATGATAAACAAAATGTGTTAAAGGAAAGATATGAAAGAGAATTTCTCACAGTGCTGAGAAAATTAAGCTCAGCTTGCTCTAATGCTGCAGTCACATCATGTTGGCTAAATTGCATCACTAGGATAACCTCCTATTTTTCTCTGGGGAGCATTCATGCGTGATTCCAAGATGGTTTCCCTTGTTGATAGCCTTGAAAATTAATTCTAAATGAGTTGTTTTTATGTTGAATTTGTAACAATCTGATACAAGTGAAACCACACAAACTGTATACGACTCTTAAACTTGCTGAATTTGTGAACAGTGAAATTTAGTTTGATGTAATTGTCAAAGATGGAGGCTTTACATACAATTTGCCAATTTGCATCTAGTTCATTGACACTTTTGTGTATCTGTAGTTCATTTCACAAAGGGTGATATTTTAGTTGTGCGACGACTAGGAGGCCGAGCATTTAACTCAGACTGGAGCCTAAAACAAAAACCATCCAATGAGCAGCAGTTCTGAGGTCAGACTCGCCAACACTGGACAGATGAAGACTGGAAAAATGTAGCTTGGTCTGATGGATCTGGATTTCTGCTGAGGCTGCAGATGGTAGGGTCAGAGTGAATCCATGGACCCAACCTGCCTTGTGTCAACAGTCAACAGTGGTGTAATGCAATCAGTCAACAGTCTGATCTAAGTATCGTTGCTGATCATGTTCATCCCTTCGTGGCCACAGTTGACCATCTTCTAATGGCTCCTTCCAGCAGAATAATGCTCCACAGTGAGTTCAGTGAACTTCAGTTCCCTTCCCAGTCTCCAGACCTGGATCCAGTAGAACACCTTTTGGGATGTGGTAGAACAGGAGAGTGGCAGCTTGAATGATGTGATGAATGATGTCAACATGGAGCAGAATCTCAGAGGAAGGTTTCCAACATCTTGTGGAATCTAAGTCATGAAGAAGTGAGGCTAGTCAAGAGCAAATGGAGGAACTACCCACTACTAGTATTATGTTGAGTGTATGTGTGTAGCATGTAAGTGTGAGGATTTTCCCTTTTGTAAAATAAAGTGAAATGTAATTACTCCCCATAACTTTACAGTGTTAGGCGCCTGATTTTAATGACATAGGTGTCCATCATTATTCATGACAATCAATGTCCAGTTACATTTCAGACTAAAATAATATTAATAATAATAATAATAAAAATCCTAAAGATGAAAAAAAAGAATAAACGAAGACATAAGGTGCAGTAATGTTCAGGATAACTTCCTGTAAGACATTCTTCGTGCGTCTTGGGCAGATTTCAAAAACAGCAACATGTAAATCAATCTCAGAATCATTCAAAACTGACTGAAATTTCGTGAATGCATCTCAAACCAGTTCTGGTCTGAGATGCATTCCTAGCCAGATGGGTTAATGCATCCCTCTAATGCATCCTCCTCCCATAGTGTCAGTCTGTCAGCAGCAGTGTGTGGAAATACACACTTGCTGTGTGAGTTTCTTAATTCATCCATGCTCTGTCTCCTCTGTTCTTATGACACAGCTAAAGTTACACTGAAATTAGCACTTGTTCTCTGTCTCATTAAAGCATCAAGGAAAACCTCTCCAGCTATTTATACCCACATGATCAAGTCCAAGGAGCACTGAACCTAAACTTTGGTCTCACTTGCAGTTCACTGAATGTTCATGAATATGATTCATGCATGTGCTCTTGTGAGGTTAATGCTAGTTGTTAGCTGACACTTGCTGAAGTGTTATTGTTGTTATTATTGCTGTAAAGTGCAGAGGTTCTTCATCTTATGGTGTTTTTGGCATTTACCAAACACTTGCAGGTGTCTGCCCTGATTTACATGCAGCCTGGGAAAACTACGATGGATTGCAGTCAGATTTGTGATCTGGCCAACAGAGACAGGTGTAGATGGCCTTAGTCAGTCATGTAATAGCACTGATGATGCTGAATAACATCAGCAAAGCTGTCCACTGAGAATGCTACCTGTCATTTGACATGACTATGTTGACACCTTTTGGTTAGTTTGTAATAACTCTGTAGCTCTCTGCCAAATATATATATGCTACATACTAATTCTATCACTGTGGTGTACTGTTTCGGCTGAAACAGTCTAGGCTAAGATTCAAGTGCTTCAATACACCACTACTAACAGAAGATAACACATCACCTGCTACATCAGGAATGTTACTACAAGTTAAACTTCACAAATGGAAAGTACAGTGTCTTTACTGAGATTCTTTACTTTCCACATTTTTTTCCCGTCCATTTTCATATTTTGTTGCATTGTGAGTCAATAGTATCGATCAGCAGCACACTCAGTAATCATCCATGTTTAGTATGCCTTCTGTCTGGTTTCAGTATATGACATTTTGTCACTTTGTCAGTGTGAACACACTACATCCTAAAAACCTGCTTATAATTAGCATCTGTTGTGGATTTGTGACATGCCATGTGTGAAGACCAAACAGACTGAACTAAGGACAACCATTGCATAATCTTTAGTCCAGACCAAGTGAATCTAACTGAAGGTGTCAGAGACACTGTATAGACTTTGCCCTCTTTTCCTGCACCTGATCAGGTCCACACAGGAACTGAAGTATCACTTGCCGTGGGTGACAAGGAAACCACCTGTAGTAAATCTGTTGAAAAACCTAGAGAAAGATCTCCAGTCCTGGTTCTGAGCCCAGTGCCAGTATCCAGTGGCTGTTAGATTGGCCATGAGCAGAATTTAAAGCCCATGAAATATGGAAAAGGGCACAGTGTTGGCCCAAAGCCTGGCCACCCACTCAGCCCTCAGGCACGGGTCCCAACCCATCACATCTCTGCCGTCTGTGTGCGTGTGTGTGTGTGTCTCTCTCTCTTGGCCTATTCATATTCACTTCCACAACATTATTTTCTAAATTGGTTACACACTGTTCTGTCATTATGATGAAATGAGCTCTGATTGCTAAATGCTTTGCCAGGTAAAATAAATTTGTTATTCTATTACAGCATGATAGACAGGGTTGCCCAAAGATAAATGCAAAAAAAAGTCTTTAGCATCACAATGTTTGCCAGGGGCTATTTTGGCTCCATTCGAATGGTTTTTGCCAAGTGGCAGGATGGCTGCCAGTTTCCACAGCAATCTCCGCCACCTGTGATGGATGGCCCAGTGGGTAAGGCTACACAAACGCAGCTGTGATTGCACAGAGCCATAATGGAGGAAAGGGGGGACCTGTGAGCAGGAGATAGACAGAGGTTTTATAAGCTTTCATATTGCTTTGAGTTGAAACACTGAGCAGATTCAAAGCTGGGACACTGTGGAGAATTAGCTGCGGTCAACCATAGCTGCACTAGTTTGCTCTGGACCCTGACAGAGAAATAATTGAACAAAAAAATTTGAACTGCTTTTTTTTTTTTTTGGAACTTTTAGTCTACCCAAGCTCACAACATTTAGGATTAAACACAAATCCACTGAATTTCAATTAAAGGGACAGGAAATTAGATTTTTTTTTCTCTTTTTACAAGTCCATATGAAATTGCACGTGAGAAATTACTGCCCTGCATCTCTACAAAGATAACAGTGGATGGATGAAAGACATGAGATTTTTTAGAATTAGGACTTGAAATGATGAAGGCATTTAGAAACAAGACAGTACAAAATGTAATCCATACTTATTTTGACATTTTAAGATTTCATTTTTTTTTTTTATTAAATTAAACCAAAACACTGACAAAGAAGGAGATCTTCACTAGACCATGATAACAACAAGTAGGAAACAATTCAAATCAATTAATAATTGATCAATAAAAACAAAGAAACATCATCTGCAGTGTCTGAGTTATTTCCTAAGCCTTTTGTCTTGTTTTCTTTGCCTTGTATAATAAACTAAATTTAAAATGAAACCAGAGGGTTTGGACTAACAAGACATCGCCATGTGTTCTGTTTTTTTTCATTAGCTGCTTATATTTTAACAAACAAACTGACTGAAACAATCATTAGAATAACTGATAATGAGGACAACTACCAGCCCAAAGAGGTGACTGGTTTTCTGGCCTCAGACTTACAGGTGCTGATTCTCGCCTGCATTGTTTCACCGCTGCTCACACAGAACACACCTGACAAATATATAAAAGTACATACATGACAAGCAATACGGAAAAACACCAGCTGGTTCATCAATGGAGCTGTTGCACCATGTGGAACACTAAAGCTTTTTTTTTTTTACAAGCCCATTTTGGTTTGGAGCCACTTCTGGTGCAAATAATTCACCAAATACAAATTTACTTTCTTGCTTTCAAATTTTTACGTTGAGTTATTTGCACAAATGTGAACATTACATTTATTTGTGGTCTCTGTTTAATCACCCCAAACAGCCATTATACTGCCTCTACAGGTGTTTGTTGTAAGCTAGCTAGCAATGCACCCACCGACTGTGTGTGCGCCTGTGTATGAAAGTGTGTGACAGCTCAGATTTTACTCAGCAGAGAGATTTCTGCCATGTTATATCTTCTCCATGCACACTGAAACTGACTCTGTCTGATCTGAGAACTCACCATGATCTTTAATGTCATCTCTCAATGTTACACTGTCTTACACTGTGACACTCAGCAGAGGCCTGTTCAGGGGAGATGTACTGGTAAACAGACTTCTTTATTTTAGTTTGCTTCATTTTACAAAGTTCACTCATGTCTAATTCCCTCTGTAGGCTCCACAGTTCTACATGCCTCTCCATCCAGGACCTCACCAAACTCTCTTTTTCTTATTGGCCTTTTAATCCCCTGCATATTAACAGTGCAAGCAGCTGGTTGGCGTCCATCTTTGTTTTGGTAGGAGAACAGTCTGGATCTGTGGGGTCATCTACCTCCAGACCTGCAGTGGTTACTGAGCAGGGGTTCATTGTGATAAATTGAAAGTTTATGCTCCTCTCTGATTTTCAAGGACTAAAACATCTGTGCAGGCAGGTGAAAACAGACTTTATGTGTGTCCCAAGCTTTAGTCTGGGCTGGCAATTTTTGTTTTTATTTACACTCGCTTGCACCTTTCCTTTGACTTTGTATATTGTTGCGCCACTTCAAAAATTTGTTTTGCGTTCTGTCTGAACATATCTCAAGTAGCGATCAGTGACAGATCGAAGGTGACATCCAGAGTAGATCTGCATTCCATGTTTGGATAAAACCTGGTAGCAATTAATGGTTATTGATTGAGTGAATAGCAAGACTGCTAACATAATCAATGCCTGTTCAGTACCAAAGTCATGATTTTGTGAATGGTTGAATGGTGGTGTAACAGAATTATACATTGTGTGTTTTCTCCACAGAGGGACATGCTGGACGTCAGTCAAATCATGAAGGATCTGGCCTCTATGGTCCACGAACAAGGAGACACCATAGGTAAGAATCTGTTTGCATGTTTAGAGTGTGTGTGTGTGTGTGTGTGTGTGTGTGTGTGTGTGTGTGTGTGTGTGTGTTGAATTTTGTTTACATTTTTGTCCCTGACTGAGTCAGCATTGAAAATGTTGATGCACTTGATTAGTAACGTGACCTCAAACATTCTCCTGGGCTACACAAACTTTTTAAGCTCCACCTTGCTGCCACACTGGCAGATTCTTTGATGAGAAGCAAAATGCTGTGGGTTTATACAGACAGTGGCCGGGTAGAGAAAATCCATTTAGACACCCTGATATCTGTAAATGGCTCTCTGCACCCTGCAGTGATTCAGACTTGGCAAAAAGAATGAAACTTAGCACACAGATTTAGGGCAGATATAGAAGCTTGGCTGCTGGGTCACAAATGTGCCATCAGTTACGTCTAACTCCATCATGAACATTCACTGGAGAATTGACTTTTTCTTAACAATGTCAAACAGTTACGCAGACAAATAGAGACAACTGAAAAATATTATGTTGTGTGGGTTTGTAGATCAATTCTGAGAGAAAGTGAAAGGTGTGATAAAACAGATAAGATTTCAAATCTGAATCTTTGGTTGTAATCTGTGCTGCAGAACCTCAAACAGTGGCTGGAGGATAGTCAGTTCATTTGCAGCTTGCTTTGTGGCGCATTCAGACAAATTAATAACTGAAGGTTAATTTAACCCTTTAATCTGTATTGCTCCCAATGACGTCTTTGAAAGATAAGGTTGGTGTTACTCCAAATGTTTCTTATTGTTGACAAATACCATGAAAAACAAAACCCAAATAATAGTCTTTCTCTCAGGACTCTCTGACTTGCTTACCCTGTCTGTGTTACTCAGCTCCAAACCCCTTGGCTCCCACTGAAGACGTGAATCTTTAAAAACACCTGACAAACGTATTGTTCTTTTTTTTTTTACTAAAGCTCAGTAGATTCCTCAAACATTTTGAGGACTCAGAGAACTGTGTGTGTATCACATCAAAGACAACACCAGCAAAGGTTATAGCAAAAACATTAAATCAGTAGCAATGAGCTAAATGTGCATATTCCTGCTTTACAGTGCTAAACTGTTGGGTGTGAAGACTATGTGCAGACACTGTGTGTGTGTGTGTGTGTGTGTGTGTGTGTGTGTGTGTGTGTGTGTGTGTGTGTGTGTGTGTGTGTGTG
>JBBMJY010000025.1:23681923-23699615 GCA_037833715.1 Toxotes lorentzi
GTGTGTGTGTGTGTGTGTGTGTGTGTGTGTGTGTGTGTGTGTGTGTGTGTGTGTGTGTGTGCGTGCGTGTGTGTGTGGTGATGTTTTCTGGAGGGAATGGGGAGCAATAACTTGTGCTAATTGCTGCCTTTTTGTTGTAGAGTGTCCTTTTGTCTGCTGCCTTCAATCAGGCTAATGTAGATGCCCTTTAAATACCCTTTAGAGTCAGGCTGAGTCAGAGCGTTCTGTATGTTCTGCCTGTGGCCACACCCGAGTCAGTGATGTCACTCTACAGCAGGTGCTTTCCATTAAAGATAAAACTCTATCATGCTTCATTATTTTATCCATACAAAGCAGTACACAAGCTCATCTACATTCACATTTTAGTGTGAATTTTCATTTTGAGTTCAGATTCTTACTTGTAGCTTCTTAACCTTGCCTTACTGGACATGGTATCATTGTATGGATCTTTTGTTGTACTGACAGAATTAGTGCATTAGTGCTGTAGAAATGAGCACTACTGAATTTATCAAGATGGAAGAAGTGTTGACGTTGCATTAGGAGCAAGTTAATAAATGAACTGATTCAGAATAGAGAGAATTTACAGTATTCGTGTAAAGGTTTTATTTGAAAATAAAACTTCAGGTTTACAAAATGAACCATACTTACAGTGAACTTCACCAAATTGGAACAACCCACAATAATAAAACGAGCCTATGTCTTTTTAACACATCTTCCGTAACTTGTAGCTTAACACACAGAATCAAGGGAGCACTGAATCAAAGATCCAGGGAACTACCAGTACTTGCATGTAGAGAATAAAGGAGTATCAGTTTCTTCCATTTGTGAATTCTGCTACATCTCATACTTGTTCAGGATGATCAGACATGCATGAACTACACTGAGCTTTTCCACCATTTTGTCATTTCCATGCGAAAAACTCTTGATATGGTATTTTGGACATGGAAGGTGAAGGAACACAGTGTACTCCCACCCAAATGGATGAACAGAGAGATGGAAGAGGACTCTGTGGAAGATTGCAGATTTCACAGCATTATACCACAGCAGAAGTCCAATCTGATCATTACAGAGCCATGCAACAATGGACCTCTCCCCATTAAAAAGAGATGCACTGAAAATTGCCTTTGGCCTTTTTTGAACAAGGCTTTCTTGGTGTAGTGGCGGATATGAATAAAATGTGATTCTGCTGTGGAGGCGTTTGTCGCAAAAGCAGCAGGTAATACAAAGAAATGAATAGTCTCAAGAAGGAAGGATTAGTGCTTTTATGTTTTTTTCATGCTGGCTAAGGACCCACTATATTAAAGCCTGTGAGTCAAGATACATAATCATCAAGGTTGGTTTAGCAGGCAGACACAAACTCTGGCACACCACACAAAAGAGGTGTTAAAAACATTCATTTGCACACATCAGAGGAGTACATGCTTTGTTTTTCAGGGTGATTAAAATCTTCTGGGACTGGACATGCTGGGAGCTCGTTTCCGTTGGATATTATCATCTATGCAGATCCGTCTTTATCTGGTACTTGGAATGTATGAATGAATTGGTCCAGAAGGTGGCACTGGAAATCTCAATGGGTCCTCACAACAGTTTCTCACCTTAGAGGCTTGAATGAATCAAACTCAGACTCATAAATAATGTTGAGTATGATAAATCTGTGGAACGACACTGTAAGTTTGGCCTGAGGGAGGTCCTAGAGTAACGATCATAGAATGTTCATCCTCTTGAGAGCATGAACATTCTCGATTTGATTGAAATCTGTGTATTAGATTTAGATATTTTTGTGTGCAAATTTAGTTTTGTCCTGATGGTCGAGATATAAAGTCAGGGTAACACCACATTAGAAATCATCTTCTGGGGACCATGAATATCCACAGAACATTTTATTTTTTTATCATTAAAATGTGATAACTAAAATTTAAAGAGCAACTTAAAACTGTGAGAGTAGTAGATGTAATATGTCTACAACTGCTACTATCAGTGGCATCCACGCTGCTCGACAGTTGATTGCTGTATTTATGTGTTGAGGGATTTGTGGGCAGTGGGAGGAGAATGTGAAGGTTGCCTTGTAGTTTTAGGGTAACATGTCCCACGATACGTCATCAGTTCTTCACAGATATATTTGGCGGTCGAGAGGACAGAATTACAGAATTCCTCTGGAAAAAGGAAAATAACTTCTGCTGGAATAAACACTCCAAAATGGGACCAAGATCATTAGATAGTCTAATAAACTGACCAGTCAGGCAGACAGTCAACATGATTTCATTTACTGGTGAGTCTAAACATGTATCCCTCTTCTCTAACTCACCAAAAGAAGTAAATAAGTTAAACCTTTACAAGTTCAAAGCGTGCAGTAATTATCAGAGGCCATCACAGCATGAAAGAATGAGAGGTCTTTGCTTACATCTCTGAACTGGTTGCAGCCTTTTCAACAAGAACAATCAATAATGCTCTCACTATTGTCAGCCATTTGTAAATATGTGTTAAGTATGTGGTGATACCAAATATTTTGGACCGTCCGGTTCATTAAACACGCTCTGTCTCATCCCATTAACTACTGTGTATTGACAACCGTTAAAGGAGGCCCTGCTGTTTTAATGGTGTAAACTATTAGACCAGTGGTCCTTGGTAACACAGAGGAGTGGTCTGGTGAGCTGTGACAGTATGAACAGAAGTCAGTCCTTCCATGAAGCTCATGATGATACAGCCGTTTAATACACAACTAAAATAAATATTCACTACCTTTTGAATATGCATTAAATGTATACTACTGTGAAGTTTATTCATATAACTGACCAGTTCTACCAAAACAAAGCCAGGCAATCTTGCAAGCTTAATCTATGCTACATGAGTCACGCAAGAAACCATTCAATCTCATGTCTGCATGTTAAGCACAGAGCTGTAGTCAGGACTTGGTTAGCCTAGCTTAGTGTAAAGACTGGAAGCAGGGGAAAAGAAGAAGCCTGAAACTGTCCAGAGTTCAATAAGCATGCTGACCAACATATGGTGTGGTCAGGAATGATATTACATGCAGTCACACTGCAGATACCACTGTGATTAGACTGAAACAAAATCACAACACCTGATACAGAGCAGGGCAGTATAACCTGCCACTCAATGATAACAACCACTCACAGTTGGCAGACACAACCAATCGCAGTGTCAGTGTTCAACTACATGTACACAGGCAACTAAACGGTCCACTGCACACGGCAGTATCACAGCCTGGTGCATTGGCCAACTAACCACATACAGTCACACAGCTGCAGCATCCACCTCTATGTGACCACAGAAACAGCAGCATAAAATCTGTGCCCATGTGTTCAACTAACCAAAACAGGCAACACAGCGGGGACGACTAATGTAAATGATTTGCCTCTGATTTCACTAAAGTTCATTTCTGTCACTTTTGTTTCAGTGAAAGAAAAAAGAAAGTTCAGTCTGTGTGTCACCGAGAGGAATATCACTGTACACTTTGCCCTGTAGGGTGACCAGGGCCTGTAGGACATCATTCATCTTGGGAAATATTTCTCTAGGGTTTCATTTTATGTCCAGTACTCTACTGTGTGACAGGGATGACTATAGCTTTGAACTTTTTCTGTATTATGATTTGTTTCGACATTATTTAAACTTGAGTCAACATAAATTTTAATACGTTTTCTTTTTTTTTTTGCATATTACTGGAATGAAAATGACCCATTAACAAATTTGCTCTTTGTTTCCTCAGACAGCATTGAAGATTACATCCAGACTACATCGTCCAATGTGGAATCAGCCAATCAGGAGCTTGCAAAAGCCAACCAATACCAGGTACACTGAACCTTCCCATACTGCAGTGTGCTCCATGGTTTGCGTTAACTTGGTTCGGTTTTAATTTTGTGTACTTAACTGAGCTTTTGCATTGTAATACACTCACAAGAAGCTTAGCTTGATCAGCCATGCAAACAGGGACTTTGCTAACTAGATTACACAGCTTTATCACATCCCCCACTAGAATAATAACACAGATGATGTAATTTCATGTCATACTTCACTAGCTTTTGCCTTCAGTTGAATTAATTGTATTTAGAGAGAGAAAACATAAAATGCTGCCTGGAGTCTTATAAAAACACAAAACCACATATATAATTCCCTTTTCATGAGCAAGTGTTATTTCTACTGAGATAATGGTTATAAATTTGCAATTTATTCCTACAAGTGTATTGACTTAGAGAGGGAAAAGTGTTAATGGGCAACAACTGCAGCCAGAAATTATATACATCTTTTTTTTTTTTCTGTGGTTTTTGGAATGGCTAGAATTTCCACTTCACAGCACATGTTGGAGAGACGTTTCATGAGATGCCCAAGGGTCTGCTTTCACTCTTTCTTTTCAAGGAAATAAATGTTTTTCCTGCTGTTCTGTCAGGGACTATCTCAGTAGGCCAGAACACAGGGTGGCTCGGTGCTGTGTAGGCCCCTGGCTATGGTAAATAATGTATTGACTTAAGTGTCACTGGGTTAATAAAGGATATATCTTTTTTTTTAACATTGGTTGTATAGCTTCAAAGCTGTATCCAACTCTCTACCTGCAGTGCCTTTTGACAGACATAAAAAAAAAACAGTTTTGAGATTTTTGACATTTAAACCTTAAGTGGTATATGTGTGATAAATGAAGTGCCAATAAAAGGGAGAAAGTGGGATTTAAGTTCTGGAAGTTGGATAACAAAATTCTATTTTCTTTTTTTGAATCACAGCCAGAGAGTGATGGACTCCACTTTAATTTTACTATATTTACTGGTAATACGCAGCTATTCGATGGGAAAGTGATTGCTGGGCAGTTGCCAGAGTCTGTCATGACTGCAGTGATTTCTGTCTGTCCCCACATGCTGCTTCTCTACTAGTGAGCGAACAAATGAGCGAATGGCAACAGCTTTTCCATTAATTGTCATTTCATTATCTCAAGGAGAGCTGAGCCGTGACTGAGCTCACACTGAGCAATTTAGCTCTCCACCAATCCAGACAGGCGCAGTCGTTGCAGAGGTAGAGCAGCTGAATGGGAGGAAAACAACAAAGGAAAAGACACACAGGCAGAATGATGGACGTGGAGAGAGGAAGGTTCAGATTCTACACAGTCCCATGTTAACATCAAACCTGATCGCTTTGTGCTGAACACTGTAAAAGCTAAAGACTTTATAGTTTTTGCATACACATACAGTTCATGTATAGGAACAGTGAAAAAATGGACTCTGAAGGTGACCTGTGGTATCTATCACCAAGATGTTAGCAGCAGATCTTCTAAGTTCTGTGAGTTTAAGGTGGAGCTGCCACAGATCATACCTGCTCCAGCTCATCCCCCAACACTGTCACCATGTTATGATTTGTATTCTCTGCCCACCAGGAGTCGTGCTGTTTCAGAGATGTTCTGACCATAACAATTTGGCCCTTTTAAAGAAAAAAAAGTATAATGTACGAATTTATGAAAAGAGCTCCGGACTATAACACTGCACCATGTAAGATGAAATACAGTACGAGTCTGAAATGATGCAATTATGTGTTTATTAATGGTTAACTCCTTACCTGCACTAAAGGTCAAAGGTTAGCATGCTGGGGACGGCATCTGTTTTGAGGGAACATAAAAAAAAAAAAAAAAAAATGTTTTGTTGTTGAAGGAGTTTCTGGCTAAGTTGATGTGTGAGCTAGCAGCCTGCAGACCTCATGGCTCCACTGTAGACTCAGACTGTGTCTATGTTAGCGTTTGGGTGCAGGTGCTTATTTTATCCACACATACACCTGAGTTCATATGACAGCAAAAAGAAGTTAAAGAGATGAACAATATATTTAATAATTCAGAGACGGAATGTGTCCATACTTGGAGACATGTATGTTTTATTTGCATTGTTCTGCAACTGTCCTTGTTTGAGGGCACAACACCTTCCTCAGTATAGACTTACTAGAATTTTCTAGAAGAAAAAAAAAAAAAACGCTGATTCTGCTGCTTGTACATCAACTGACTCTCAACTAACCAAGCTTCAGTCTTCAGCTGACAATTCATCTACTTTTAGCTCTAATATTCAAACTGACGTTCCTGATGCTGTCAGTGCTCCCATAGCAAAGTGACACTTCACTGCTCAAAGTGCACTTCAACACTTTCAGCTCCTATTCACACTAAGATGTCAACTCACAGTTCCACTCCTTTCATCTCTTACAAACTGAGAGTTCATCTGCTTCAACTTCAATTACAACTCTCATATAACATTTCATAAGCAAAAAAAAAAAACCCATTTTACATTTACACTATTTACAGCCTTAATTTTCAACTCATGTTAATTTTCTGCACTATTTTTGAATTTGAATTTGTCATATAACCAACACAGATTATGCAGTCAGGTGCAATGTGTGTTGTCATGTCATGTCATGTCATCATCTGCCGCTTATCTGGGTCGGGACCCAGGTCGCGGGGGCAACTGTCCACAATGCACCGAAGTCCTACAGCACCTCCCACAGGTGGTGGGTCCATGGGAGGCGGTGCCGCCCAGAGTGGGGCTCAAACCCACGGCCCTGAGAGATTGAGTCTCGTGCTCTACCAGTGTGTGTTGAATGAAAATCTCTCTGTTAACATGATAAAGCCACAGTCAGTTCTGTATTAACTGTGTTTTAATTGGCTGATTCAAGATGCACACTTGTTGTGTTGTCATGTCAGAATGACACACACCTGAGGGCTGTACTTAATTTAACTCAAAGGTAATCTGAGAACTTCCAACAGGGGCTACCAGGCAGTATCTTGTGTTTACCCAACATAAAAAGAAGGTAGCGTGAAGTTAATGGCACTGTTGTGACCACATAAAAATTCAACAGAACTGAGAGGAGGAAGGAGATTAAACATTTTGCAGCAAGTCTAAGCCCTGATGTAGCCTTGAACACTGGTCTACACGCACTGCTGCATCTCCACCAATGGTCAATTAAGAGCGGATGTCATTTTCCTCTCATGCCCCGCATTGTCTGCTCACTTTACATTAAAAATAATTTGAATCTATAATCCATTATCTGAAGGCAGATTGCTCTCCCCGCTGCAAGTTTCCCCAGTTGCTGTGATGTTTTATCACCTCATCTGTGTGCAGTGGACCACAATGAACTCTGATTGTTAATTGCTGCACAAGATGGTTCATAATTACCAATAAAACAGAGATGTTCTAACAATTTGGCGAGGGAAAACTGTAGCCTTTTCATGCATAGAAGAAGAAAAAAAAACGACAAAATAACTGAATTCATTATTGATTTGACGGGTGTGTGTGGTTCCATGCTGATGTCATTGTTGAGTCTATCCATCTTCACAACTGAAAATTGACCTCCCAGTGAGCGACTACATCAAGTCGTGAAAAAATCAATTTAACGTAGTTCTTCTCTGAATAAACTGAGGATAATATGGAGCGCTGGCTACTGTGATTGTGGAAGGAACAAAGGAAGAGGGAGGGGAAGAAAAAGAAGACAAAAAAAGGAAGATGGCTTGTAAATGAATGGGTAGATGGATGAATGGACCCATCCACATGCGGACACATACAAATTGTTGCCCTTTTGACAAATAAGATAATAAAAAAGAATAACCTAATCACAGTGATAAAGCTCTGAATGATCACTGGGGGAGTGGGGGGCGGATAGGGGGGAGGGGGGGTGGCAATAGATTGCAGGGAGACCGGCTTTCTGTTCATTCACTTTTCCCCTGGTCCCTCTGGACTCTTTATGCTACTTTGAAGGATATGGAGTGGAAATAACAATGTTTGAATTCACCCAGGTTGATGATGTAAGTGACACTCCTCTGGCTCTGCCCCCATCAGCCACAGCTGGGCTGAGCTTTTTGAAGAGCAGAGAGAAAAACCTGACTTCAGATAATGCATGGATGCATTTCGTAGACTTTTAAGTGAGATTTAGACTGTTTTAAATGTCGACAGGCTGGTGTTCCATACACCAGAGTATGCAAAAGTGTCAAAGGTGTTTTTTAGAGCTGTAACATTAGGAGAAAGAAAAAAACAGACATCCTGAGAATGGTGATGCACACAATGGTGATACAATGGAGACGTAATCTTTGAACTGAACTGCAACGTGTGCATAGCTGATACTTTGGCCTGAGGATGCAGTTTGAAGCAAAGGTCAGGAGGTCACTGTAAAGGTTAGGGATTTGTCCTAGTAACCACACTTGCAGTATTTGCTGCCCACGTGCCCACACTGTGGGCATCTGGCAGAGCTCACTGGGACACGCTTGATTAACAAGGATGTCCCTTCATTTCTGCGAATACATTACATTGAATAAATGTAATGTAAAAACTGTACATGGCATGTTGGAACAAATAAACAGAATCAACCATGCAGTATTATTATTAGTCCCATCAAGAAGCACAGATTGTTCGTATTATGCGGTAACCATCTGTGGAGGTTCTTTATATATCCATATATCTAAATACTACATAACAAAGCAGCATTTAAGCAACTAACATGTATTTCATTTTAAGACCGTCTGTTTGCCTGGTGAACTCTGGTTGATGAAGGATGTGTGTAGCTGTTTATTCACGGCACAGTGACTATTTAACTCTCTCCCAGGATTATATATCAGTTCTTGCATCGTTGGATGTGTTTTTGTCCGTGTACTGCATATGTCTGTGTCTCTGTATGCATGTTTGTATGAGTCACTACAACATGCAGTTACCTTGTTGTTTTACCAAATTAATGAGACAGTCACATGAATGTCACTTTCAAATAACCTGTTTGAACATGTGCTACTCAACAACCCTCACAATTCACCACCAATACTCTTTATCTTTGTCAGTTTTACATGTCAGTAATAATTGACATTGTTTTACAATATAATATACAACAAATTGTATTGTTTTCTTTCCAATTGAATTTGGAGAAGAACTAAAACTGGGTATCTCTAGTGAGCGCCACCCACATAAACCTGATTATCGTAAAATCCCAAATCAGAAGCAGCCGTGCTGTTTGACTGACAGTGGATCAGTGGAAGGTGCAGCACAACAACAGAAATCAGGTCTAACTGAAGGGAAAAGAACACCACAGCAATTGCAATTGTTTGCAGTATATGCATCAAAGCCCACGTCGCCACCCCAAAAATGAAATTCTACCTGAATTCCTGACTTCGGTAAATCTCGAAGCAAATGCCCTGTGGATTGAAAGCCACAGTAGAGTGACTCTGGAAGAGCAGCAGTTCAAAGCCAGGTTATACCACACTACTGGTGTAACCTGGTAATGTGAAAGGCACCATTAAACAAGGCTTCCCCTATTGAGTCCAGAGTGACTGTACACACCACACATTACTCTGAGCTCAGTTCACCTTTCATGCTGAAGATTAACCCTCAATAAATCTGTCTTTAATGCCAGATCTAGGAACTTGGATGAAAGATGAACGAGTCCCATCACTATATGGTACCAGTTCGTAGCCTGCTTTTAGACCTCTGAATCGCTGCCTGCATCTACGACCTGTTCACCAGTTTAAGTAGATCCATTGTTGTGGTCACTGACAGCTGTTTCCACCAGCTGGAGAAACAACTGACCAATCAGAGTGCTGTGAGTAGTATTAAGAATAGGGACGCAACTTTCCCATGTAGCTAGCTACCTGGCTACATCCATAAAAAACACTGACAGAGAAATGGCCCAAAACTAGCGACAAGCAGGGATGAGACTGATGCAGCTGTACAGATACTCAGTGACTGTCCTGTAAGATGAGACCCTACAGGTCATCAGTGCAAGCAGCTCATTATTACCCACAGTTAAGCTTTTTGTTAGGTGGCCTCTAGCGGCCACAGTAAATATGACGAGAGCAAAGGAAGAAGATGGGTGTCGTAGTATGAAGAGCAACGGGCCTCCGTGCCAGAGTAATCACAGTTGTTTCTCTGGTTGAAGTTTGAAGCGTCTTTGAACACAGCCCTGGGTCCTGGTTTACATGGTTTACATTGTTCCTGTAGGAAACTTACCTGTGTGCTTGCTCTAGATTTCTCCACAGCACTAACAACAGAAGTGCAACGTCAACTCTCTTACGTGTCACTAAGTCAAATTAGCACAATATCCATGTACTATTATTTCCAGAGCTGCCCACAGTGTCTCATGGTCTTCATCTGCAAATGCTGGCGGCACGGTTATCATCCATGATAACATGGGTTTGTATACAGGCAATGATGTGTGTCCACCATTTCAGGCAACATGACAGACTGATGAGCTTTTTTTTTTAAACAGAATGTCAATCTGTCTTTAACAAAAGGCCAAATGTGCTGATGCTGGTCAGTGTTTTTTGTAGCATTACTGACAGTGGTAGTCACAGGGCTTCCTCCCAGGACGCCAGGATTGCCCATGAAGTCTGTGTTTGTTTGCTGCTCCTCTTAAATATCATAATCAGAGTGACTGCATGGGACTCTGAGCTTTATGTAAATTGCATATAAGCCGATTACAAGTGAGGCCGTTCCGCTGTAAACATTATTTATTTTATGGACTTCCAATTTTCTCGACCAGATGCGATAAAGGGGGAATAATATTACGGCCATTATCATCGCATTGCATTACTGTTGTATTATGAGGATATTTCTCATGTCACACAAGGTAAGGAGTTTTTCTTCCAGAGACACAG
Source organism: Toxotes lorentzi (assembly GCA_037833715.1). NCBI lineage: Eukaryota > Metazoa > Chordata > Actinopteri > Toxotidae > Toxotes > Toxotes lorentzi. Next base: position 23,692,527 of record JBBMJY010000025.1, read on the forward strand.
CAAGTTTGTCTTCCATGTCAGGGAAGCAGAGATGAGATAGATAGTTGGTTTGTGTGACAGCACTATCAGCTCTGATGGTTAGAATGCACTTTTTCTCCCCTGCAGAGTTTTTGAAATGGTTTATGGTTGTGGAGAGTCTGAGGTGGCCTTCGAAGAACGGAAGAATGGAAAGGTGAATTAGCCATTCACGCTCTCTGTCTCATCTTCTCTTTAACTCATCTCTCTTGCTCTTGACCTGCGCTGCTGATCTTCATATTCACGAGTGGGATTTCTTTAAGAAGGATGAGAGACCGAACAATGGCTTAAAGCTGTGAAAATGTCCATGTAAAAAAAACCTGACACTTCACCAAAGAGAACCATGCTTTCCTTCTAAATTCAGATGTCTGTATGGCTGAACTATAAGGCTGAACCTAAAGGCTCTGAACAACATACACAAACACAGGGTTTTCCTTATTCCCTTTACATCCTTTTAAATAGGAATCAAACTGAATGGGGCATTGGTGATTTTTGCTAATGAATAAAAAAATATCAATATACTGGACTCAGTATTCACAGGAGTTACCTGTTGGTGCTGCACAGTCCTGCTAACCGTGCCTCTCACCCAGTGGTGCTGATGTTACGCAGTGTATCAAAATGTGTAAACAAAATGTTAATTGTAATGTAATGTAATTGGTTCTCACTGCAAACACACCACATGCTTACAAACACCGTGAGGTACGAGCAGATACAGCAGTCTTCACTAAAACCTGCAACATTTCTGAACTGTTTTATTTGTTCATTTAATATTTGGATCTCCATATTTTAACATATGTTGATGCTGAATATTCATAAAACACTTTGGTGTGTTGGGGTACCTTGGATTCAGAGCATATATAACGTCCTTCAACTAAACACAGAACCTTGTGGCCTCCAGCACTGGTTCCCTCAGCCTTGATGGTTGCAGTGTTGGAGTCATCACTTTACCATCAGACCTCCGTCGAACTTGTTCATTACCTTATAGAACAAATTCAGAGAAAGCAGTCTTGTGTAGTTAACACACTCAGGCCTTCTTCACAACTTCATTCTAAAGAAAGCACACAGGTAACAATTGCACCAAAGAGCAATGTATTTTTGCTAGTCCTCTGATCACAAATTCAAAGATTCAGAAAAGGTTGGAGTGTTAATAAACAGACAAACAATGTAAATAAATGCTTTTTGAGATTAAATAATTAAAACATTACGAGCGTTTAGTTGCATTTTACCAGTGCACCAACTTTCCACCTCAGCTAAGTGTAAAAAGCATTGTGTGATATTTCACCATTTGGTCCAATTCCTGGTATTTTCGTATTTGTAAAATGAAAATGTGCTTAAACACACAAGCTGGATAGAAATGCTTGTTGGAGTTCGGTGCACAGTTTAGCCAGATTAGCCAGAGTTAGAGATAATGGTTGTATGACTGTGCTTCAGAGGATTTTTCACAATGACGATAAGAAAATTCTCAATGAAACGTACATTTTACCATCAACATCACGCTTTAAGAGAGTGACTATAGCTTTTATAAAATAGCAGTGTGGACATCGAACTTTAAAAACCTATAGTGATCATATCCCAGCTGTTCTCCTCATATTAGACATTAAAAGTGAATAAAAAAAGGGTGTGAGGGAGAAGCTATCTTCCCCCTGAGGGTTTCCAGCACCCATTGGCCCTGAAGTGCTGGCACTAAAGACACATTCTCTGGCAGATTAAGTCACTGGTGATAAGAGCATCCCTTCTCTATCCTTCTCTGTCTCTCCCTCTGCGAGTCTCTCTGTCCCGCCTCTCAGCCTGCCCTGCAATCTGGAAAATTCTGGTTTAAAAATACTGCAACACTTCCTTTGTTATACTAAGCTCTTTTTTGTTCCCCCTCTACCTTATTTATTTTCTTGTTCTCCCCAAATAACAGGAGTGCTGGGATGAGCAAGCAGGAGAAATAGAGAAAGAAGGGAGTAAAAATGAGAGAGGGAGGGAGGGGATACAGTATATAGAGAGAGGGAACAACTCGGCTCTGTCAGAGCAAGCAGAGAGAAGAAGAGGATGGCAGAGAAAGTTTATAAGGCGTAGTTTAGCAGGAAATGCGTGAGAGAAGCTGGGGAATCTGTGGTGGCCAGCTGCAAGAGGGGAGATAGCGGAGAAAGGCTTTTAATTCTCAATCCCCACAGAGCCTTTGAAAATTACCAATCTTCTTATCACAGACGCAGGGCTGCTTATGCAAATTGTTGTGGAGTGGAACGTTTAAACGGAAAATTACTCGACAGCATTTTTTTTCCCCCTCCCTCTCCCCCTCTCCCTCTCTTCCTCTCTCTTCCACACAGAAAGCCTGTTTTGAGTCTCAGATAAGAAGATGAATTGCTCTCTCCGTGCTTTGAAGCGCGTCAGGATTTAAAGACTCCAGCCTCGGCTCTGGTCTAACGCCGCTGCTCTTGCTCCCTTTGTAGCAGAAAACAGGCTAGGAAAAAAAAAAAAAAACGGGAGAAAAAGCGTTTCAGAATAACATAGATTCTGTGCTCCAACACGTCGTCACCGCCTGAGGAGACAAGGAAATATATAAATATTCCCTAACCCCTGCTCTTCACTCTATTTACTTTAACATTTTTGCTTAACACAGTCTGCAGTTTTTCCTTTAAAGAAAAAAAAAACATTGCAAGTATTGACATGAATAAATAAAGCTCATGTGCTGTGGAGGAACATTTGAAACATTTATCTAAATTATACCACAGGCAACATTAGAAATGAAACAGGAAAGGAGCAGGAGTTTTATGTTCTGTGATCAAGCGGTTTTTGATGTTCGCTCCATTCCCCTGTACAGTCTGAGCAGCCTCCCTCTTTCCTGGCCCCTTCCCAACACATTTGATTAATGTGACAATGAAAACCACTCCTCTAAACATGAGTTCTAAACAAACAAACAAAAAAAAAAATAGAAATTACTTGCCAAGCGTTGAACAATAATTGTTTTTGTAAGAATGTTTCAAGAGTGTAATTCAACAAATGATATCACCATCCAGTGAATTGGACAATTTGTAAATTTAAAAACATATACAATATAAAACTTGTAAGGTAACGTGCGCTGATTAAGTAAATTTCTGATTCTGCTTGATTGTTTCTGTGTAGAAGCAAATTAGTATATAGAGGTATATCGCAATAATTACAAAAAGTTGTTTATTAATCCCAAAACAAATAAAAAGAAAAATAGAAAAAAAATATGCAACGTTAATTTAAAATTAGACATTATTACAACTTGTAAAGTCAAAAAAATATGTGCATGTGCAGTGTATAACTGATAAATTTAAAATCTTGCAAAATTCAGATTTTCGCATAGTCAACTGCTTTTAGTCTACATGGCACTGTATATGTATATTTTGCCCTAATTAAAAAACATTGTTAATAAAAACAAAAAGTATTTTTCAAACATTTCATTTCAGTCCAGGAGAAGAAAAAAGATTTGGGTCTTACATCTGCTGGTCTGTTGCCTCCCTCCTCCATTTCCTCCTCTTAGTCATGTATGGGCGCCATCGCACAGGCAACAATAATGTGCAGCAGAGCCATCACAGTGATGACTGCACAGCACTGCAGAAGTGTAGGCAAGCCCTGGACTTTTTTTTTTTGTTTTTTTTTTGACAGTCATCCCATTCCTGCAATTTATCTGTATTTGTCAGCGTGACCTTGAATCCTCCAGCTCCTGTTCACTCCTCTTGTGTTAATCTCATCCAGCTGAAATGCCACTTTCCTTGTTCTTTCACATTCACTTTCAAGATACCTTTTTTTTTTTGCTCCTTTTTGTTTGTGCAGATTGTGAGTGCATGTAAACGTGTGCTGTGGGGTTACATTGGATTATTTCAAAAACAACAAGAGGGCAGTAACAGGGCAGTGGGGCTATTGTGGCTGTGTGGTTTTTAAACTGGAGCTTGACATTTACAGGGCTGCTAATGTACCACGGCGGTGGCTTTCATGTATGCAGAAAGGGGGTTCGGGGCTGAATATTTTAGATTTCTGAGGATTTGCTGCTTAAATCACTGCTGTCTCATGCCAACCACCAACCAAAAACAGGCAAATATAATTATTTAATGGTAAACCAAGCATAGATTTAACGAACAATCACTATGATTGTCTTTTTTTCCACATGTAGGTTTCCTTTTGGAGGACACAACAGACAGTGCATAAGGTCCAATAGGGAACTGTCTAATACGTGAACTCCACCCACATACTGAATCCTTTCTCCCCACAGAGGCAGCTGAGGAAGAGGAAGTGCTACCTCCTGGTGGCCGGAGCCATTGTCCTCACCATCCTCATCATCATCATTGCTGTTTCAGCAAGAAAATAAGCCTGGCCACTGTGGTAAGATTCATGACCCACAATACAACACTGCAACCCCCTGTCCCACACATGTGTCATGTGACAGTTCCACAGTGTTCCATAAAACTAGTGCGAGGAATGGTCAAATAAAGTGATGTGAGGATGTACAGAGCTGATACCTGCCTTTTATTAAAGTCAGAATACCAACCATAGGATGTTAAATTAGGAGGAGCAGCATTGTGCACAACAAGTATATGCACGTGTTAACACACATACACACTGTCTGACACTTTGGATCCCAGTTTCTTCACTGAATGGTGGGGTACGTGTTGACAACATGTAAAAAATCCAGTCATGAATATGATTTGCACATGATGACTGATCAAGTTGAACTGAGTCTGTTCCAGTCTGGTTCAGCCGTTGTGGACATTCGGGAGATAAAAATCACACATTATATGATCTAAGCCATCATCATTTCATTTATCAATACATTGTTTTTTCAACAATCAAGTTATCGTTTAATCGGCTAAACGTCAGAAAATGGTGAAAAATACTTGCATGATCTCAGTTTGCCACAGCCTGAAGTGAGAGACAGAGACGAGAAAGCATAAAACTATGGAAAGGGAAGATGCTGAGTTACTAACATGTAGAAATGGGATATGAATGCATACAGATGGAGGGGGAGGGGACAAGAGAGAGGTTTATGGCAAGATAACTAGGGTATGGTTCAAGGCAAAGCCTGAGCCAGCTCTAACTAAAGCTACAGGATCATGCAGGACTTTGTGCTAACACAGGATTTCAGCTGTTGCCCTGAAAGGTGACTCTCACCCCATGTCTAGATAGGTGTAGGGTGAGCAGCACATTAGCAGAGCAGCAGTAGCTTCTCTGTCTGCGTCTACACTGGATGCATCAAGGCACCGTATTGTAAATCACCTGCATTTTGGAAGAGCCCAATGTGGTTATGTGTGACAAATGCAGGAAAATAGACTTGGAGTGTAAAAATATGCTTTGGGCCGTGTTTACTTGCATATAGTAGATGTAAAATGTGAGCAGTTATGTGGCCTGTGTAGACTGCTGGACTGTTTAACAGCAACAGAGCTCCTGTTCCATCAAAACATGGCTAAACAATATGAACTACCTATTGTTTGTCATGTTTTAGATCATAAATGGTTTATGGCTGCCTTTACAATTAGTGTAGTATCTGTGACAAACAGATATGTGAGTGGAAACAGTCATTATCTGTTGACTGTTCAGTCTTTGCAGATTTCATTCATTTTAAATTAAACACCATTGCTGCATCAATTACTGGCCAAACAACATATTACAGGAGAAACTAATAAAAAAAAAACAGTTCATACAACATCAATTTCAGTTCACTAGCATTAATATTACAAAGCAAGATACACATTACAAGGGTAAAGTTAATAGCTGTATTATACCATATCAACACCCAATTATAGTGTTATGATTAACCCTTTCAAATAATCAATCATTATAACCCTTACACAACACTGACTTCTCTATTTAGGTTTTACTAGCTTTACTTTTTCAGCCCTTTTCCATTCACTCTTCTCTCCTATTCTACTGTCCATGGAGTATCTTGAAGCATTTAATGTACAGTGGTATTTTACATTTCTCACATGCATAGGCAGCATGTTTGTCACAATGACGTCTCTGGAGCTTTGTCATATCCTGCCTGATCTTCAGCAGTAGCAGCCAGCAGGGATCTCATTCAGTGGCTCAGTGGTTTCAGGCCAAACCTTTGGATTAAGAGACTGTGCTACTATGTGTGAGAAGTTGAGCAGGTTGATGATCCCTCCCAAAACACCTTACTACCCATACCACCCATACTTGACACCTTAAAGATGATATGTACCAAAAATCTTTTTCCTATCTTTGTTTTAACATTTAACATTTGGTTTCATTGGGAAACTTGGATTTAACCATCCTTTTCTCATGGTGCAAACAGGAAATAAATAGCTCAGGTCATGTGACAATTTAGACTAAACACATGACACTGCACATATTTCACTGAGATCCTATTTTATTTCAATATTTGCTGGAAGTGCATTAATATGTCATTCAATAACATTTTTAGAGCCTTATAACTGAAAATGTTTTCTACAGTCACTATTGTGACAGATGGCATTAAATGGCTTAAAGGCAGTTTAGCGCCATGAACAGCTGCTGTTAACCAGCTAAGAGTCCGAATTCTTCACATTATGTGTTGGTTGTCCACTAATCTCTGGGTTGGCAGTTCAGTCCCCAACTCTTCCTGCCCTCATGTTGAAGTATCCTTGGGCAAGTCACTGAACCCGAAGTTGCTCCCTATGTGGAGACCTGCAACTTGCATGACAGCCAAGTCAACACCACCAAAAGTTCATTAACAAGTCAGTTGTTTATGAACAGTCTCTCTGTTAGAACATTGGAAAAACCAGGCTTCAAAAGCTAATGGAAGTGGTTGGTTCCAGGTAAAAAGCCCCTGGACAGAAACATTTTTTTTCAATGCAGAGCTGCCTCGGGTATGTGCAGGATGCAGAACAAAAGGGGAAAAGCTGCTTCACACACTGTGCCACCATCACGTAACCACTGAGCCACACATGAGACTGATAAACACACATACTGTGTTGGTTGCTCACAGTATCCCATTATTGATTCAAAAATAAATGATTGTTTAGGACCATAACAAATGATTTATGTAGGATTCAACCCTACACTGAATGTTCCCCTTGAACTTTAAATATAAAGGCACTCTGTGTAGTTTTGTTTTGTTTATATATA
>JBBMJY010000025.1:23721452-23747616 GCA_037833715.1 Toxotes lorentzi
CATACAAATGAGTGTGTGTGTGTGTGTGTGTGTGTGTGTGTGTGTGTGTGTGTGTGTGTGTGTGTGTGTGTGTGTGTTTGGGGTGGGTTGGGGGGGCGTCTTCCGGAAGCAGAGGGAGGGTGCTCTTGGTGGTGGCAGGGATGCAGAGCTTTGATGTGGTTGTGACTGGCAACACTCACTGACTGTGTGAGCCAAGCAGACACACCCCACGGACTCTGATCTCTACAAAGAACTATCTTTACATCTCCCTCTCTCTCTCTAAGCACACAACCTCTAAACACACACACACACACACACACAGAGATCCACCTTGACACAAATCGGCTCTATCCACCTCCTCTCCTCCTAAACTGGCATCCTTCCAGCTGGTCAGAATTGGAACATTGTGCAGATGGGCACAAAATCACCAATCTGACGTACGCCACGGGTCTTTTCATGGACGGGCACTGCAGTGTAGTCGTGTTCATTCTCCTGTCAAACTTCATCGTCCTCTCATCACTCTTGCTCTACCCACAGCTCTCCATTCTCTCCTCCTCATGCTTGCCTTACCTTTTCCTCTCAGAGATCCCCTTTCCCTCTGACGGTGTGTTTTTCCCAAATTCCTTGTCCGTCTCTGTCACTGGTCACCTCTGATGGAGTGATTTTTGATATGGTCTGCCCGTCTGTTGGTTTATCCAGAATCATTATTAAAACATTATTATAATGTTATTCTGATATAAATGTAATTATTGTTCAGTATTATGAAAGTTTTGTAGATATCTTGTAAATTTTGGCACATTTGTCTCAGTGTACAGGTTCATTTTTTAAAATTGTTTTTTAGTTCTTTTCATTCAGGGTCTTCACTCCTTGACCTTTGAGCTGAAGAGTGAAAGCCCTTCATATTGTTGTGTTGACAGAAAAATAGTGTCAAAATAAAGACCTGCTCTATTATTGGATATAATGAAGTCATGGTGTCCTCTATAAAATTAAGGGGGCAGGGTCTTGGTGTAGTATAAAAGAGATCTTTGCCATCAGATTTCACCAGTATAACAAGGTAAATCACACGTTTGGTTAAAACTGGATCAAACCCTGGACATAAATGATAAAGATCTACATCTTGTTGTACTCCCCCAGCAGATTGTCCTTATTTTAAAGAGGACCTTATTGAAACTCTCCATTCAGAAATAGTCCATATTTCCAGGCCCAGAGAAATGTGCTTCTATCTGGAGATCTGAATGGAAGAACAAGAACTGAACCTGATGTCAATGACCCACAAGGAAAAAAAACATGTGTTCGATCAGTGCCCCCTGTTTACCACACCAACCACCACCCACAGAAACCACCTTGATTTTGAAATCAGAATCAAAGTGGCAGGGAAGTAGTACATCCATGTTTGGCCTCAGGACTATATACAGTTAACGGTAGGTTCATAGAGGGCTCTTCATGGAGATTGCTCTTGGAAATATTGTAGTAGACTATGCAATCACTGACATGGATATCACCACTACCACTGCATTCAGTGTCAGACAACAATTCCCAATCCCCCAAATTGGTGATAAACTAACCGAATTCTTCACCCAGAGGAGAGGTGTTCACCAAGGATGCAATTTAAGGCCCATATTATTTAATGTGTATAAACATCAACTTGCTTTTCAGTTGGATCAGTGTGCTGCTCCTGACCTCTGACCTCCCACATATGGAAGTGAAGTCTCAGTTTTATGCAGATGACCTTGTCCTGCTATCTCCTACTGAATGACAGGAACAGCTGGATGATCATAGAAAAATCCTGGGCCCTGACAGTAAATATGAAGAAAACCAAAATGTCCCAGATGTCAGGAAAACAGAAACCAGTTCATCATAAACAATCAAATCACTCATTAGTATGAGCTACACCCACATTGATATAACAGCATCAGGAAGTTTCAACTTGCCGGAGAATGCACGAAAAGAAAATGTTCCAAGAGCATGTAATGCAATTAAAAGAAAATTTTATAACTTTCAAGTTCCAATTAAAATCTGGCTCAAAATATTTGATAATGTTTTCCTGCCCATTGTGCTATATGGGCGTGAAGTATGGGGTCCACTCTACTACCTGCTGGGATAGAGACCCAACAGATTCTCTATATGCAGAATTGTGCAAATACATTTCACACATACAAAGAAAAACAACAAATGGCTGCAGAGCAGAATTAGGCAGATGCACACTGATTTTTAATGTTCAAAAGAAAGCACACAATTTTAGGCACCTTGAATCCAGCCTACTCAGCACCCTCCATTCCAAAGTCCTCCAAACCCAAGAGCTGGTTGGGAACTAAAAATACTCTTGGAGAAGGAGGCAGGGCAAACCTTTCTGCCCAATATCTATTAACATATACTATACTGCAATTATATAATTGATGTACATATCTATATTAATGTTGTTTACTTCTTGTATTCTGGTGCTTTGGCAACATTATTTTTGAAATTCATGCCAGTAAAGCACCTTTGAATTTGAAAATTTTTAGCAAATCTCTGTCTGGTTGGCGTCTACAGGAGCATTTTTCAGTAGTGTTTGTCTAGCTTTGTAAATCATTTTTGTATAAATATGTGAAATTTGCCCCAACGTGAACTCTCGGGCTCTACTCACCAAAGACAATTTAATATTTTTGGTATCACTAAGGGTTTAGAAGCCCTTGAGTCCATTAGAGAACTTTAGGAGACACAATCTGTTTTTCCTCCTCACCTATTTCTATCAAGTTTAACCTTGCTTGATAGTGTTGCCAAAGTGTCTCAATAAGAGTAACTACAACAGAAATCCCAGCAGGGATTGTCAGTGTGTCTGGGAGTCTCTTTTTGGTGTCTTTGTCTTGTTACCCCTCTATGTGTGTGTGCGCACATGTGTTAGGGCAGTCTCTCCACAGCGCTCAACAGTGGTGATAAGAGGTGAGACTTTGCTGCAGGCGCCTCATTCAGTGATTATCTAAAAGTGTCTGAGTGGAGGTTATTGGCTGGAGAAGAGGAAAAAAATTAAAAGACTACGTTAAAAAAAAAAAAAAAGTCTGAGGTTGATTGTATGATAAATTAGATCTCTGTACCGGTTGAGTGATGAGTACCTAAGTAACCATGTGTCTTTGGTAGACTGTCAGTTGCTGCAGGCTCCATCCTAACACTGTAGCAAACAAAGACCTGGTACCGTTTAACCTCTTAAACATTACTGACCTGAATTCTTGTGGATATCTAACAATACCAAATATGGCAAGAGCACAAGAGAAAAATTCAAGAATACAAGAGTTCCTAGTCAGATTCACCAAACACATGAATTGGCCATAACAAACACCGTGTTTTAGCATAGGGTGGCTAACTACACCAGACCACCCTAAGACTCATGTTCAGCTTTGTGGTCGTATCATCCGATCTGCACCTGGATGTCTTAGACATTTGAGCGAAGAGATGAGCAGAGCTTTCAGCTGATGGCAGATGCCGTGGGAGGCAACCAGACAGGCCTGGTAAACCCAGATGCATAGAGTGAGCATGGGAACACCTGGCTGAGGCCCCTATTAGGAATAGGTTTTCAATTCCCACCTCTGGAATACATCCTGCAGGCCGTTGGGAATTTAGAATCCAAGTGGGCCTCCATTGCCTCCAAAGCCTTCATTGGGGAGGCAGCTGCTTGGAGTTGAAGGTATTAGTGCCTGTTATGACAACCTCCCTCAGTGCTGGAAGCCATCAAACTGAAAATCCACAAGGGAGAAAAATACTCAGGAACAAAACTAAATGAAAATACAAAAGTTCTTACATGAAAACAGGAAACCAAGGTAAGTCCATGAGGTGGAGAAAAAAACACTAGGCACAGGAATGGGCAAGACTCAGGCATGGACACAGACGAACCGACAAGAACACAGGGAAACGACAACACTTAAATACACAAGGCAATGGGCAACAGGTGAAACCAATTAGGGCGGGGCAGACAATCACAAACAAGACAAAGACAGGAAGAAGAACAGGAGAAGGTACGCAAGGGCAATGATTTCAAAATAAAACAGGAACTATAAACAAAACTTAAACTAAACAAGAGTCCAAGAGTTCACAAAAGGGTTCAAAACAAAACAAGGGCTCAGAAAACAGCCCCCTTAGGGGCTAGTCATGACACAGGAACTTCTGAACCTGATCAACATGTCCTCTGAGGAGGAGGCAGAGTTTGAACACTTGGGGGATGCCTCACTCATTTCTCTGGCAGGGTTCTCTGAGGTAGTCAAGATTTACTCTGGGATGCTACAGGCTCTGGACATCTTTGGGCTGTCTTTTCTGAAAGGCCTCTCCAGTCTTGCATGGAGGTCGGGGACAGTGCCTTATTGGGATGGTGGTTCCCATATTTAAAAATGGCCTGGTGGACCTGCATTCTGACCGGATAGGGCTCTTCCTTATTACTAACCCTTTGTGGCCTTAGTTACAATGGTATTAAGCAAATGTGTTTATCTGCTACACATTGTGCAGTTCCGTAGTGTTTAACACAAAACCACTATACTCAACCACATAATTAAAAAGTATGTACTTTTTTACTTGGTACAAGTAAAATGGTACAAGTTTCCTTTTCTGACTTTTGACATGATGCTTGTGACCACTGAGCACATCATGAAGCTCACTGACTCCAAAGTTAAGTTGATAAAGTGGAAAATCATCTCTCAGATGCCAAATATTAATTTCTAACAATCAATACAAGTCTCTGGGCTTTTGTTGTACATTTCTGCTGGCTAACAATAGTTTCTTTTCAACTCTTAACAGAATTTTCTATTAACTGACAGTAATGCTTTCATGTGAAACCGATTGACTCAATATGGAAATTCATCAACTTGAAAACTGACCCAAAACTTTTCAAATAAAGCTAATTTTTTTTCTTTTGAAGTTTCCTTTCTTTGTGAGAAGGTTTGGATCAATAAACCAGTGCCGACATCAGTCGTTGCTGCACATCTCTCTTTGTTGATCATATTAATGAATCCACAGACTGATCACAGATCGTGTGGGTGCCCAGACTTATTTTTTGATCAGATTCAGCTTTTTTCTGTTTATCAAATGCATGATCCATACGACATGATGCTCAAATTTTTAATTCACTTACATGTTTCCTTTTGGCCAACTATGAACTGTGATTCAGATAAAAGTGATGCGCTTCGACCTTTCATGTACCAGGCCAGTCTGCTAGTTGGTGATTAATGAACCGCTGCCGTCTCTGGCACTATGAACTGTGGCCTGGACTTAATTAAAACTCAGCTGTTGACCACCGATAATTAATTACTTCCCACAACCTGTGACATTTTTAGAATAAAAAGAACAAATTGGTTTCTAACGAATTAATAATTTACAATTGAAAAGGAATAACAGGCCCCGAGGCAGGGATCTTTGTCCTTCCCGTCCTTTTAGGAGGCTGACATGAGGCATCTCTGATCGTGAGGCAGTGGTGCCTTCTGGGTGATTGATGCCTGTTATCTGCTTGTTCTCTGCTTGTGTTTTTCAGGTAGCTGCTGTCATTACAGTGTCACCTCGCTGCTCCTGCCCAGTCTGATTCCCGACCTGAGTTACCAGTAGGTGGGAGCTGCCCTGCAACAACATGTCAACTCCATCATCTGTGTCTCTGTTTACGTGTGCTTCAGTCTGGGGATGGAGGCCTTTCTCAGCAGACCAACTGGTCAGGAGGTATCCCCGGCCTGAGCCTCTCATGTAATCATCATTGTGCTTTTTTTCCTTTGTTATGTCGTGGCTGTTTTCCGTGACTCGAATGTTATTATCAATGCTGAAGTCACAAGTGTGAATTTAGTCATTCCACCAGAGGCACAAGCTGGGGTGTTTCCTGTCTTGGGTGTGATGTGACTGGGGTGTACATCAGGGTGAGACGAGGCAGCTTGAGCTTTACTGTCCTCACTGCTGTACTGTATGTTTCCTTTATGTATTTTTACTGAAATGAACTTCATATTTAAAGGCTTGTAGTGTAATTTAATCAGTATTATATTGTACCATTTCTTGATATTGGTAAATAATGTTTGGCAAAATATATCTTCCAAAATAAAACTTTAAGTTCAAAATCAGTAGGAAGTTCTGGCTATGTTTTTATTTGACATAAATATATTGGTAATTCCATGTGCGTTTATTTATCCTATCAAAGGAAAAAAAAAAGCATACATTAGTGGTGATGTTTGGTGATATTTCTGTTTAAGTGACCAAGCCATCTAGAGACTGTAGTAATTATGACAAGTCAAGTGACGTGTCACTTGACATGACTTGATGCCGGTTGTAGAGAGGGGTCCACTTCCACTAAAATGTGTTTTATAGTGTAGAAACTGTACTGGAAGGATGAACATCTCCCCACTAAAACATTCTTTTATTGGGTGTTTTGATGACTGTGGTAGAGAGCACTGTCTGCCTTGTATCCTGTGGATGTGGACACTGTCATTCTGAAAGCCTGGCTTTCTTAGGGTTATCTGGCTTCACTTAGCCTAGTGTTGGCCGTCCTGGATAACCTGTGTCATGAGCGTGTTCATGTTCAAGAGGCAGAGTTGTTGGTCTTAAGCAGCATCATCAAATGATAAAATGAAATGAGAAATGAAATTCTTCACTTATAGAAGTATTTTCATCAATGTCTTACTAGCTGGAACAGGGGTTTTGTTGACCTGGGGACATCATGGGTCCTGGGCCACACTGTGAACAATAGTAGTTGGCTGCTGGTTCCCTGGGTGGGTTCCACATCCATGTGTTTGAGAAGGCAGAGGCTCAACAGAAACTTAAATCTGTATTGGTCCACACTTATAGTGCAACAAAGACGCTTAGACCAACATGGCGTAATCTGGGCAGACGAGTCGTCGTCGACCGAGTCTAGTCTCGGTCTTGATAGTTCTGTACAGAGTTTGGCAAAGAGTCAACTGAGCTCAGGCTGAGAGATACAGCAAGTTCAACATCAGCAGCAAACTTCTGCTGCTCTTCAGTTCAATTCGATTCTGCAAGGGAAGTAATGTTAAAAGTCCATAAACTGCAGTGGTAAGAGAAGTTCTCTCTAACTCCACAGTCTAACTTTGTAATAGACCCACTAACAGGTCTCATCCAGATATTAGACTGGAAATAAGGAGATATAGATTAGTGCAAAGGTCCAAACCCCTGGGGTCATCACAGTTGGGTTCTCCTTTAAATGCACAATCTGTGATTATAATATAGTGTAATGTTCCATCCAAAAAATGTCTGGTGCAGAAAAATAACAAATTTAAATTCCAAATTTTAAAGGACCTCTCTAAGTATAGATTGTAATAATTACAAGAGCAGTCTTAAGGCGTATTCTACTATCTAGAGGCATATAAAGAAATGTGTACACACACACACACACACACACACACACACACACACACACACACACACACACACACACACACACACACACACAGTGGGTCCAAAAGAAAAGCCTGAGGCCACTTTCCATTCAGCAGACCAGTTAGCAGAAGCTGGTGCAATAGTTGAGACATAACATGACAAGCTGGGTGGCTTTGTCTCTTCTCATGTAGCTCAGGAACAATCTGCAGGTTCTGGTTGTTGAGCCAGTGTGAGCAGAGAAGTCACACCAGTCGACAACAAACACACCTGGGTTCTTGGTGGTCTGGATGAAGCCTCAGCTGCGTTCTCCACCGTTCTCTGGTCTTCACGTAGCCACAATGTAAGAATTAGAAATGCAGGTGTTGTAGTAAGAACAAGAAGGTGGAATAAGAGTATAACCAGAATTAAAACCTCTCATGGGTGCAAGAGCTCATACCAGCATTTTATGGCTTCATAAACTACATTACACACTTTACAAAAAATATGAGCACAATGACACAAAAGAAGCAGCTTCAGGGCTGCAAAGTCAAGTGATAAGAATCATTGAAAAAAAGAGAACAGACAACACACCTCTCTAATCTAAGGAATATGTTGTTGATGTATGCTGGGGGCTTTGCTGTCGGTGCTTAACTGAAGATAATTACAAGGGGAGCAGATCTGCAGGTTCTTCCCAAAACTGTCCTGAGCCATGTTCAAACTGTGAGAGAGGGCAAACAACATGGGAGCTGTGAGGGTTGTAAGAAGGTGGATCTCTGAAAAGAAATCAGAACACAAAAGTGACTTTAATATATTTCTGTGAATGCTGAAGATATATTGTTAATACAAATTTAAATTCAAGTTCATGTCCAAAGTCTGTCAACTGAGTTCTCCCACTCTTTACAGTGTGCTCCTGATGCTAATGACCTGATAGTGGCATTAAAGAGAAACTGTTAAAACTGGGAATTGGCAGGTAATGAATTCAAATCACTCAACACTTAAACATGTACATGAGTGGTCCCGGAGGCAAAGTTGTAGAGTATCTTGAGTTGTATAGTTTTGGGGAGTAGAGTTTTTGGGTTTTGTGTTGATCTGACCCACGGTTTGGGAGAAAGAAAATAACAGGACCCATAACAGGAAAGAAAATGATGTCTTCATGCTCTATTTTCCAAATGTGTGATTCCAGGGGATGGTGTCAGGTCTATCAGGGTGCTTGTGGAAGAAATTAGAGAATAATGGAATCATTTACTTATAAACTAATATGCATTTGTTAAATCTAATGTGGTTATTTATTTCTGTTAACCCCCTCTATGTCCTCTGAACCTCTTTCCAAGTGTCTAGGAAAAGTTTTTAGAACAGTCTGGTTGACATGAGTGTCAGTCATCAGTGATAAATGAGGCAGTATAGTACTCCATAGTAACACATACAGCTGTGGTGCAGATGTGCGTGTCTCCAGGTGTAGCGCTGCAGCAGTGTAGCGTCCAGCTCCAGCTGTTTCAGCAGGCTGTCAACTGTGTGAGACATCTGTCCCATAAGCTCTGACACCTCCTAAAACAGAGCAGTAAAATGTAATCACATTAAACCATATTAATTCATTGTTACACACTTTGCTACGATGCAGATACCCTGTCTGCTATAGAACTGTTAGTTGGGGATTACTCAAGGCTGTTTTAAAGTGATCATTATCATATCACTACATTCAGAGACTGAAGACAGTTTGGTTTGTTACAAATGCCAGACCTGTGTTTATGATACAGGATATTTGGTTCAATGAAAAATATGTCTATAATACATCATGATAAGATGATTTAACACTGTGTAATTAGTTTCTAAGTATGTTCTTTTTTTCTTTTTTCTTTTCTTGGAACTAAACACTGTGACTCAAGTTGCAACTGGCTATCCTCTCCCTTTTTAAGGGTGCCACAAGGTAGATTTGATTTAGATTGAATCCTATTACTTATTGTAATTATTATTTACTTCTGATAGCCAACTCTAATCAGTTGTTGCACCTGTTGTTTTCGTGTAGAAAAACGTAGGTGGCAATAACCAAACTCTGTCCCGACAAATACCTTGAATAAAACTGGACCAATAGGATACGGCAGAACGTGCACGCACAGTATAATATTTTGTTGAAAAAGTTGACAGATTGCCTTTATTTTTATTCTTAGTGTTCCCTGAGAAACAAGTGTGCCAACATCTGTTTCAGCTGCATCTCATAACACCTGAGGGGACAGCATCAGAGATGACTGCTTTGGAGAAACAATTAAGCTGAATAAATTCGGCATAATTGTAGAGCTGACCATGTTGGTTATAAGGTTACTAACCAATAAAATATTATAACTAAATCACTGCTGAATGAGGATAAAATTTACTGGGAAACATCATTAAACTTTTAACATATTTGTCCATGCTGTAAAACAATCTACAGTTCACACTGACAAATGCACAACAAGGCAGCAAAATACACGCGTATTGTGAATCAGAATATCACATGTTCATTGAAACACACTGGCTTGTAGTAGTGCTGTGGTAACTATGGTAGTGTCACAAATGAGCTGTTGCAACACATACATTCACACTCACCAAAGATGGGAACATGTGACCCATATGTTACAGGTTTTCAGTGGCCTTGAGCAGAAGTTAATCACACAGCAGATTTTTTTTTCTCGTGTCTTTATTGCTTTACATTTCTGCTGGCAGTCTTATCTGAAGATGATAATAGACTAAACTCGATCTACAAGAAGGGTGATCACGTCGCTGTGTGTTGTCTCCTAAGGCTGCACAGAGACCAGTATGATGTCACGCTGTGCAGCTGTGAGGTCAACTTCCACAATCCATCATCTTTTACTTTCCACCAGTGAAGCTGAAAATGTTTTTTTTGCCCATCTCTTCTTTTTTTTTACGTTTTGGAACGAAAGCAGTAAAACACATCAATCAGTAGTATTTTCCTCAAAACACACTGACTCACTGGTGCCAGGGCTTTTCATTTTTAATAGAGTTTTTAATAGACAAAGAAGAAACAAAGACATGGAAAAAAAGTGGAAAGATTTTAGTTGTCTTTTTGTCTCAGGCATAATGTAACAACATAAAAATGCCTATTTCATTCCCTCTTTGTGTGTGTTATTATTGAGAAAGGCCAGAGAAAAGTTTCTTTATAAGGGTACTCCCCTCCTTTTTTTCAGTTCATTGAATATGTAGCAATAATAATAGGAAAATAGCAGTTCAAAAAGCTTTTCATCCATTTGAAAAAGCAATCAAAGTCAGGTTTTTTCCCCTAGCTTGCGGCTGTGTATCTAGATTTAATTCTGTGCAGGTTGTTGGACAAACTTAACATGGTCTTGATTGCTCACAGCGGTTTACTGTCTGATAGCCTGCTGTCTCTGTAAATACAGCATGAACAAGGGGATAAATCTCCCAGGAAATGTGGGCTGAGGGGAATTTCAATGGCAGGTGGAGCAGTTATCACCTCTGGTCAATGTCTGGAATGTTAACGAAGGTTTATTTCAGGAGAAAAACCCAGAGGAAAAATGTGTTGTTACGACTGGGACCAGGCTGTCTGCAGCATCAGACCTGGACTACGCTGGTGTTGTCATAAGAAAGACTTAATAAAGAGAAGCCTTCAACTACCGAGAGAGGAGCCTCTAATTATAATCCACATATGGATATTTTCTTAATTGTTCTTGTGTTATCACACTTTCTCTATCTTTGCGTTTGTGCTTTCTCCAGAGCTAGCCAAGGCTTTTCACGGTCTTCATCAGTGGATGGAGTTTGGTCATGTGCCACGGAGGTGGATCAGGTGTCATCACTGTCACTTGATGACATGATGGCTTAAGACCAAGGGCTGATTTCACACTGATACTTTGACTGTGGTTTAGATCAAACTGTCAGACTCAACACAGATGTCTAAATTCATCTGTTGCACAAAGTCTGGTCACCATAGTTTCCCTGGTCAAAGAAAGACATGATGTGATCAGTAATATGTATTTCAAAGAGGTTACTGCACTCTCTAAAACCGCTCTTATCTCTCACTTCACAAAGTTATTAATAAAAAAAATGTGATCCATGTTTTCTAATTCCTTGTCACTTGGCAGGTGTCACAGAGCGTTACCATGGAAACATGACTATTAATTCAGAGTTGGCCTTGGGGGGGTAGGGTGATTCACTTTTAGGCATAAAATGAGTCAGTCTTCGTGCTATGTGAAACTGTCTA
This sequence comes from Toxotes lorentzi, assembly GCA_037833715.1. Taxonomy (NCBI): domain Eukaryota; kingdom Metazoa; phylum Chordata; class Actinopteri; family Toxotidae; genus Toxotes; species Toxotes lorentzi. The sequence continues at coordinate 23,732,947 of JBBMJY010000025.1, forward strand.
CTTAAAATCTGGATGGACACCACTGAACTAACTTGGACCAACTGGAGTCTCCCAGTGGGACTTTTATAATCATTCAACATCATACAGACTGTGAAATGAATAAGTTCTGTGTTGGTCATTGTGTTGTCCTTGGTATGTGTCAAACACAGGTTGAATCTCTGCTGTTGGAAGTTTTTATTGGACTTCTTGTTAGTTTATGGGCAACATGCTCAGGTTATTCCAAAGGGTCCACATGTTTTTCCTGTGCTGTTGTAATTCACCTTTCCCCATGACATCATCACAACAAATTAATATTACCCAGAAAAATGAGAGCTTTTAATTCCACTACCTGCTCTGAGTGCCATCCTGAGGTGCTCTGACACACTCTAGTCCGGCAAAGCCAACCCATAAGTTTAGCCTCATTCACTGTGGTTCATGTTTCATTTTACAACTGGAACACCATTTTACTTTAGTTTGGTTGATCTGGTAGAGCTGATCTAAGATTTAAAAAGACCAGATTTAATAAGTTCAGATTCTTTTGTATGGAAGTGGGTGGAATGGATGGGAGTTGCAGTATTTAGTGAAAATAAAATGCTTCATATTTATCTTGCTTCTTTTCTTATTCAATTTTTCCTCCCACTCCATAACGATCGATCCCCAATCTAACCAGCAGTAGCCCTCAGTTTTTGCACCCTGGCCTGCCTCTTTGAGCACTGCCTCTTTGTTTATGCCCCTTTTGGGCTTATTTGACTGTTTACCTATTGCTGACTTCGGTCTTCTTCAATGATCAAATAACGTTGGGAAGTTTCAGCTTTGTGCTTTTGGGTCCAAAGCTTGTTTTACTGTGCCATTACAGCTCCAGTTCAAACAAGTCTTTCAAGAGGGCTGAGCAGCATGTACTGCAGTAACCACCAAAGGTGCACCTTTTAATTTATAGTAAGAATGGATAAGCTCATCCTTTGAGAGAGGTGTTTTTCTGTCATACTCAGGACTCCAAGCAAAGTATAACTTCTGAGCAGTGGATGACTGGCTGTGGTAATTTGCTTTCCATGTTTCCAACCTCATGAATCTTAATCATGCAAAGCCTGCATCCAGGACCAAGCAAGTCATGCTGTACCTAATGGATCAGATCCTGATAATAAAAAGAGTCATTATGCGGAACTTGTGATGCTCAGAAATAAAAAAAATAAAAAATCCAGTGGCTGTGTATGGTCTGTTCCTGGAGGCTTGCCAACTCGGAAGTTGGACCAGTTCCATTCAGACTTGTCCTGGATGTTCAGATCTCAATTTCAGCATCTGAATTTGACTTGACCTTAATTTTTTTTCCAGTTGAATTGAGCTGTTTGAAACAGAGCGACTTGAATACAGCTTTTGAATGTTAGGCATGTGAAATTGAGGACAAAAAAAAAAAAAAAATAACACTGGAAAAAAGTTTTTTTTTTTTTTTAAATTGCACAGCTTGAAACTTTGAGAATTGTTGGACCACAGTGAATTCAGGAAAATGGTTTCCAAAGTCAGACATTTCCGTGAAATACGTTTTGTGATATTTAAATTTGAACTCTCTCTCTCTATATATATATATATAGAGAGTATATATATATATATATATATATATATATATATATATACTCTCTATATATATATATATAGAGAGAGAGAGTTCAAATTTAAATATCACAAAACGTATTTCACGGAAATGTCTGACTTTGGAAACCATTTTCCTGAATTCACTGTGGTCCAACAATTCTCAAAGTTTCAAGCTGTGCAATTTAAAAAAAAAAAAAAACTTTTTTCCAGTGTTATTTTTTTTTTTTTTTTGTCCTCAATTTCACATGCCTAACATTCAAAAGCTGTATTCAAGTCGCTCTGTTTCAAACAGCTCAATTCAACTGGAAAAAAAATTAAGGTCAAGTCAAATTCAGATGCTGAAATTGAGATCTGAACATCCAGGACAAGTCTGAATGGAACTGGTCCAACTTCCGAGTTGGCAAGCCTCCAGGAACAGACCATACACAGCCACTGGATTTTTTATTTTTTTTATTTCTGAGCATCACAAGTTCCGCATAATGACTCTTTTTATTATCAGGATCTGATCCATTAGGTACAGCATGACTTGCTTGGTCCTGGATGCAGGCTTTGCATGATTAAGATTCATGAGGTTGGAAACATGGAAAGCAAATTACCACAGCCAGTCATCCACTGCTCAGAAGTTATACTTTGCTTGGAGTCCTGAGTATGACAGAAAAACACCTCTCTCAAAGGATGAGCTTATCCATTCTTACTATAAATTAAAAGGTGCACCTTTGGTGGTTACTGCAGTACATGCTGCTCAGCCCTCTTGAAAGACTTGTTTGAACTGGAGCTGTAATGGCACAGTAAAACAAGCTTTGGACCCAAAAGCACAAAGCTGAAACTTCCCAACGTTATTTGATCATTGAAGAAGACCGAAGTCAGCAATAGGTAAACAGTCAAATAAGCCCAAAAGGGGCATAAACAAAGAGGCAGTGCTCAAAGAGGCAGGCCAGGGTGCAAAAACTGAGGGCTACTGCTGGTTAGATTGGGGATCGATCGTTATGGAGTGGGAGGAAAAATTGAATAAGAAAAGAAGCAAGATAAATATGAAGCATTTTATTTTCACTAAATACTGCAACTCCCATCCATTCCACCCACTTCCATACAAAAGAATCTGAACTTATTAAATCTGGTCTTTTTAAATCTTAGATCAGCTCTACCAGATCAACCAAACTAAAGTAAAATGGTGTTCCAGTTGTAAAATGAAACATGAACCACAGTGAATGAGGCTAAACTTATGGGTTGGCTTTGCCGGACTAGAGTGTGTCAGAGCACCTCAGGATGGCACTCAGAGCAGGTAGTGGAATTAAAAGCTCTCATTTTTCTGGGTAATATTAATTTGTTGTGATGATGTCATGGGGAAAGGTGAATTACAACAGCACAGGAAAAACATGTGGACCCTTTGGAATAACCTGAGCATGTTGCCCATAAACTAACAAGAAGTCCAATAAAAACTTCCAACAGCAGAGATTCAACCTGTGTTTGACACATACCAAGGACAACACAATGACCAACACAGAACTTATTCATTTCACAGTCTGTATGATGTTGAATGATTATAAAAGTCCCACTGGGAGACTCCAGTTGGTCCAAGTTAGTTCAGTGGTGTCCATCCAGATTTTAAGTAGACAGTTTCACATAGCACGAAGACTGACTCATTTTATGCCTAAAAGTGAATCACCCTACCCCCCCAAGGCCAACTCTGAATTAATAGTCATGTTTCCATGGTAACGCTCTGTGACACCTGCCAAGTGACAAGGAATTAGAAAACATGGATCACATTTTTTTTATTAATAACTTTGTGAAGTGAGAGATAAGAGCGGTTTTAGAGAGTGCAGTAACCTCTTTGAAATACATATTACTGATCACATCATGTCTTTCTTTGACCAGGGAAACTATGGTGACCAGACTTTGTGCAACAGATGAATTTAGACATCTGTGTTGAGTCTGACAGTTTGATCTAAACCACAGTCAAAGTATCAGTGTGAAATCAGCCCTTGGTCTTAAGCCATCATGTCATCAAGTGACAGTGATGACACCTGATCCACCTCCGTGGCACATGACCAAACTCCATCCACTGATGAAGACCGTGAAAAGCCTTGGCTAGCTCTGGAGAAAGCACAAACGCAAAGATAGAGAAAGTGTGATAACACAAGAACAATTAAGAAAATATCCATATGTGGATTATAATTAGAGGCTCCTCTCTCGGTAGTTGAAGGCTTCTCTTTATTAAGTCTTTCTTATGACAACACCAGCGTAGTCCAGGTCTGATGCTGCAGACAGCCTGGTCCCAGTCGTAACAACACATTTTTCCTCTGGGTTTTTCTCCTGAAATAAACCTTCGTTAACATTCCAGACATTGACCAGAGGTGATAACTGCTCCACCTGCCATTGAAATTCCCCTCAGCCCACATTTCCTGGGAGATTTATCCCCTTGTTCATGCTGTATTTACAGAGACAGCAGGCTATCAGACAGTAAACCGCTGTGAGCAATCAAGACCATGTTAAGTTTGTCCAACAACCTGCACAGAATTAAATCTAGATACACAGCCGCAAGCTAGGGGAAAAAACCTGACTTTGATTGCTTTTTCAAATGGATGAAAAGCTTTTTGAACTGCTATTTTCCTATTATTATTGCTACATATTCAATGAACTGAAAAAAAGGAGGGGAGTACCCTTATAAAGAAACTTTTCTCTGGCCTTTCTCAATAATAACACACACAAAGAGGGAATGAAATAGGCATTTTTATGTTGTTACATTATGCCTGAGACAAAAAGACAACTAAAATCTTTCCACTTTTTTTCCATGTCTTTGTTTCTTCTTTGTCTATTAAAAACTCTATTAAAAATGAAAAGCCCTGGCACCAGTGAGTCAGTGTGTTTTGAGGAAAATACTACTGATTGATGTGTTTTACTGCTTTCGTTCCAAAACGTAAAAAAAAAGAAGAGATGGGCAAAAAAAACATTTTCAGCTTCACTGGTGGAAAGTAAAAGATGATGGATTGTGGAAGTTGACCTCACAGCTGCACAGCGTGACATCATACTGGTCTCTGTGCAGCCTTAGGAGACAACACACAGCGACGTGATCACCCTTCTTGTAGATCGAGTTTAGTCTATTATCATCTTCAGATAAGACTGCCAGCAGAAATGTAAAGCAATAAAGACACGAGAAAAAAAAATCTGCTGTGTGATTAACTTCTGCTCAAGGCCACTGAAAACCTGTAACATATGGGTCACATGTTCCCATCTTTGGTGAGTGTGAATGTATGTGTTGCAACAGCTCATTTGTGACACTACCATAGTTACCACAGCACTACTACAAGCCAGTGTGTTTCAATGAACATGTGATATTCTGATTCACAATACGCGTGTATTTTGCTGCCTTGTTGTGCATTTGTCAGTGTGAACTGTAGATTGTTTTACAGCATGGACAAATATGTTAAAAGTTTAATGATGTTTCCCAGTAAATTTTATCCTCATTCAGCAGTGATTTAGTTATAATATTTTATTGGTTAGTAACCTTATAACCAACATGGTCAGCTCTACAATTATGCCGAATTTATTCAGCTTAATTGTTTCTCCAAAGCAGTCATCTCTGATGCTGTCCCCTCAGGTGTTATGAGATGCAGCTGAAACAGATGTTGGCACACTTGTTTCTCAGGGAACACTAAGAATAAAAATAAAGGCAATCTGTCAACTTTTTCAACAAAATATTATACTGTGCGTGCACGTTCTGCCGTATCCTATTGGTCCAGTTTTATTCAAGGTATTTGTCGGGACAGAGTTTGGTTATTGCCACCTACGTTTTTCTACACGAAAACAACAGGTGCAACAACTGATTAGAGTTGGCTATCAGAAGTAAATAATAATTACAATAAGTAATAGGATTCAATCTAAATCAAATCTACCTTGTGGCACCCTTAAAAAGGGAGAGGATAGCCAGTTGCAACTTGAGTCACAGTGTTTAGTTCCAAGAAAAGAAAAAAGAAAAAAAGAACATACTTAGAAACTAATTACACAGTGTTAAATCATCTTATCATGATGTATTATAGACATATTTTTCATTGAACCAAATATCCTGTATCATAAACACAGGTCTGGCATTTGTAACAAACCAAACTGTCTTCAGTCTCTGAATGTAGTGATATGATAATGATCACTTTAAAACAGCCTTGAGTAATCCCCAACTAACAGTTCTATAGCAGACAGGGTATCTGCATCGTAGCAAAGTGTGTAACAATGAATTAATATGGTTTAATGTGATTACATTTTACTGCTCTGTTTTAGGAGGTGTCAGAGCTTATGGGACAGATGTCTCACACAGTTGACAGCCTGCTGAAACAGCTGGAGCTGGACGCTACACTGCTGCAGCGCTACACCTGGAGACACGCACATCTGCACCACAGCTGTATGTGTTACTATGGAGTACTATACTGCCTCATTTATCACTGATGACTGACACTCATGTCAACCAGACTGTTCTAAAAACTTTTCCTAGACACTTGGAAAGAGGTTCAGAGGACATAGAGGGGGTTAACAGAAATAAATAACCACATTAGATTTAACAAATGCATATTAGTTTATAAGTAAATGATTCCATTATTCTCTAATTTCTTCCACAAGCACCCTGATAGACCTGACACCATCCCCTGGAATCACACATTTGGAAAATAGAGCATGAAGACATCATTTTCTTTCCTGTTATGGGTCCTGTTATTTTCTTTCTCCCAAACCGTGGGTCAGATCAACACAAAACCCAAAAACTCTACTCCCCAAAACTATACAACTCAAGATACTCTACAACTTTGCCTCCGGGACCACTCATGTACATGTTTAAGTGTTGAGTGATTTGAATTCATTACCTGCCAATTCCCAGTTTTAACAGTTTCTCTTTAATGCCACTATCAGGTCATTAGCATCAGGAGCACACTGTAAAGAGTGGGAGAACTCAGTTGACAGACTTTGGACATGAACTTGAATTTAAATTTGTATTAACAATATATCTTCAGCATTCACAGAAATATATTAAAGTCACTTTTGTGTTCTGATTTCTTTTCAGAGATCCACCTTCTTACAACCCTCACAGCTCCCATGTTGTTTGCCCTCTCTCACAGTTTGAACATGGCTCAGGACAGTTTTGGGAAGAACCTGCAGATCTGCTCCCCTTGTAATTATCTTCAGTTAAGCACCGACAGCAAAGCCCCCAGCATACATCAACAACATATTCCTTAGATTAGAGAGGTGTGTTGTCTGTTCTCTTTTTTTCAATGATTCTTATCACTTGACTTTGCAGCCCTGAAGCTGCTTCTTTTGTGTCATTGTGCTCATATTTTTTGTAAAGTGTGTAATGTAGTTTATGAAGCCATAAAATGCTGGTATGAGCTCTTGCACCCATGAGAGGTTTTAATTCTGGTTATACTCTTATTCCACCTTCTTGTTCTTACTACAACACCTGCATTTCTAATTCTTACATTGTGGCTACGTGAAGACCAGAGAACGGTGGAGAACGCAGCTGAGGCTTCATCCAGACCACCAAGAACCCAGGTGTGTTTGTTGTCGACTGGTGTGACTTCTCTGCTCACACTGGCTCAACAACCAGAACCTGCAGATTGTTCCTGAGCTACATGAGAAGAGACAAAGCCACCCAGCTTGTCATGTTATGTCTCAACTATTGCACCAGCTTCTGCTAACTGGTCTGCTGAATGGAAAGTGGCCTCAGGCTTTTCTTTTGGACCCACTGTGTGTGTGTGTGTGTGTGTGTGTGTGTGTGTGTGTGTGTGTGTGTGTGTGTGTGTGTGTGTGTGTGTGTGTACACATTTCTTTATATGCCTCTAGATAGTAGAATACGCCTTAAGACTGCTCTTGTAATTATTACAATCTATACTTAGAGAGGTCCTTTAAAATTTGGAATTTAAATTTGTTATTTTTCTGCACCAGACATTTTTTGGATGGAACATTACACTATATTATAATCACAGATTGTGCATTTAAAGGAGAACCCAACTGTGATGACCCCAGGGGTTTGGACCTTTGCACTAATCTATATCTCCTTATTTCCAGTCTAATATCTGGATGAGACCTGTTAGTGGGTCTATTACAAAGTTAGACTGTGGAGTTAGAGAGAACTTCTCTTACCACTGCAGTTTATGGACTTTTAACATTACTTCCCTTGCAGAATCGAATTGAACTGAAGAGCAGCAGAAGTTTGCTGCTGATGTTGAACTTGCTGTATCTCTCAGCCTGAGCTCAGTTGACTCTTTGCCAAACTCTGTACAGAACTATCAAGACCGAGACTAGACTCGGTCGACGACGACTCGTCTGCCCAGATTACGCCATGTTGGTCTAAGCGTCTTTGTTGCACTATAAGTGTGGACCAATACAGATTTAAGTTTCTGTTGAGCCTCTGCCTTCTCAAACACATGGATGTGGAACCCACCCAGGGAACCAGCAGCCAACTACTATTGTTCACAGTGTGGCCCAGGACCCATGATGTCCCCAGGTCAACAAAACCCCTGTTCCAGCTAGTAAGACATTGATGAAAATACTTCTATAAGTGAAGAATTTCATTTCTCATTTCATTTTATCATTTGATGATGCTGCTTAAGACCAACAACTCTGCCTCTTGAACATGAACACGCTCATGACACAGGTTATCCAGGACGGCCAACACTAGGCTAAGTGAAGCCAGATAACCCTAAGAAAGCCAGGCTTTCAGAATGACAGTGTCCACATCCACAGGATACAAGGCAGACAGTGCTCTCTACCACAGTCATCAAAACACCCAATAAAAGAATGTTTTAGTGGGGAGATGTTCATCCTTCCAGTACAGTTTCTACACTATAAAACACATTTTAGTGGAAGTGGACCCCTCTCTACAACCGGCATCAAGTCATGTCAAGTGACACGTCACTTGACTTGTCATAATTACTACAGTCTCTAGATGGCTTGGTCACTTAAACAGAAATATCACCAAACATCACCACTAATGTATGCTTTTTTTTTTCCTTTGATAGGATAAATAAACGCACATGGAATTACCAATATATTTATGTCAAATAAAAACATAGCCAGAACTTCCTACTGATTTTGAACTTAAAGTTTTATTTTGGAAGATATATTTTGCCAAACATTATTTACCAATATCAAGAAATGGTACAATATAATACTGATTAAATTACACTACAAGCCTTTAAATATGAAGTTCATTTCAGTAAAAATACATAAAGGAAACATACAGTACAGCAGTGAGGACAGTAAAGCTCAAGCTGCCTCGTCTCACCCTGATGTACACCCCAGTCACATCACACCCAAGACAGGAAACACCCCAGCTTGTGCCTCTGGTGGAATGACTAAATTCACACTTGTGACTTCAGCATTGATAATAACATTCGAGTCACGGAAAACAGCCACGACATAACAAAGGAAAAAAAGCACAATGATGATTACATGAGAGGCTCAGGCCGGGGATACCTCCTGACCAGTTGGTCTGCTGAGAAAGGCCTCCATCCCCAGACTGAAGCACACGTAAACAGAGACACAGATGATGGAGTTGACATGTTGTTGCAGGGCAGCTCCCACCTACTGGTAACTCAGGTCGGGAATCAGACTGGGCAGGAGCAGCGAGGTGACACTGTAATGACAGCAGCTACCTGAAAAACACAAGCAGAGAACAAGCAGATAACAGGCATCAATCACCCAGAAGGCACCACTGCCTCACGATCAGAGATGCCTCATGTCAGCCTCCTAAAAGGACGGGAAGGACAAAGATCCCTGCCTCGGGGCCTGTTATTCCTTTTCAATTGTAAATTATTAATTCGTTAGAAACCAATTTGTTCTTTTTATTCTAAAAATGTCACAGGTTGTGGGAAGTAATTAATTATCGGTGGTCAACAGCTGAGTTTTAATTAAGTCCAGGCCACAGTTCATAGTGCCAGAGACGGCAGCGGTTCATTAATCACCAACTAGCAGACTGGCCTGGTACATGAAAGGTCGAAGCGCATCACTTTTATCTGAATCACAGTTCATAGTTGGCCAAAAGGAAACATGTAAGTGAATTAAAAATTTGAGCATCATGTCGTATGGATCATGCATTTGATAAACAGAAAAAAGCTGAATCTGATCAAAAAATAAGTCTGGGCACCCACACGATCTGTGATCAGTCTGTGGATTCATTAATATGATCAACAAAGAGAGATGTGCAGCAACGACTGATGTCGGCACTGGTTTATTGATCCAAACCTTCTCACAAAGAAAGGAAACTTCAAAAGAAAAAAAATTAGCTTTATTTGAAAAGTTTTGGGTCAGTTTTCAAGTTGATGAATTTCCATATTGAGTCAATCGGTTTCACATGAAAGCATTACTGTCAGTTAATAGAAAATTCTGTTAAGAGTTGAAAAGAAACTATTGTTAGCCAGCAGAAATGTACAACAAAAGCCCAGAGACTTGTATTGATTGTTAGAAATTAATATTTGGCATCTGAGAGATGATTTTCCACTTTATCAACTTAACTTTGGAGTCAGTGAGCTTCATGATGTGCTCAGTGGTCACAAGCATCATGTCAAAAGTCAGAAAAGGAAACTTGTACCATTTTACTTGTACCAAGTAAAAAAGTACATACTTTTTAATTATGTGGTTGAGTATAGTGGTTTTGTGTTAAACACTACGGAACTGCACAATGTGTAGCAGATAAACACATTTGCTTAATACCATTGTAACTAAGGCCACAAAGGGTTAGTAATAAGGAAGAGCCCTATCCGGTCAGAATGCAGGTCCACCAGGCCATTTTTAAATATGGGAACCACCATCCCAATAAGGCACTGTCCCCGACCTCCATGCAAGACTGGAGAGGCCTTTCAGAAAAGACAGCCCAAAGATGTCCAGAGCCTGTAGCATCCCAGAGTAAATCTTGACTACCTCAGAGAACCCTGCCAGAGAAATGAGTGAGGCATCCCCCAAGTGTTCAAACTCTGCCTCCTCCTCAGAGGACATGTTGATCAGGTTCAGAAGTTCCTGTGTCATGACTAGCCCCTAAGGGGGCTGTTTTCTGAGCCCTTGTTTTGTTTTGAACCCTTTTGTGAACTCTTGGACTCTTGTTTAGTTTAAGTTTTGTTTATAGTTCCTGTTTTATTTTGAAATCATTGCCCTTGCGTACCTTCTCCTGTTCTTCTTCCTGTCTTTGTCTTGTTTGTGATTGTCTGCCCCGCCCTAATTGGTTTCACCTGTTGCCCATTGCCTTGTGTATTTAAGTGTTGTCGTTTCCCTGTGTTCTTGTCGGTTCGTCTGTGTCCATGCCTGAGTCTTGCCCATTCCTGTGCCTAGTGTTTTTTTCTCCACCTCATGGACTTACCTTGGTTTCCTGTTTTCATGTAAGAACTTTTGTATTTTCATTTAGTTTTGTTCCTGAGTATTTTTCTCCCTTGTGGATTTTCAGTTTGATGGCTTCCAGCACTGAGGGAGGTTGTCATAACAGGCACTAATACCTTCAACTCCAAGCAGCTGCCTCCCCAATGAAGGCTTTGGAGGCAATGGAGGCCCACTTGGATTCTAAATTCCCAACGGCCTGCAGGATGTATTCCAGAGGTGGGAATTGAAAACCTATTCCTAATAGGGGCCTCAGCCAGGTGTTCCCATGCTCACTCTATGCATCTGGGTTTACCAGGCCTGTCTGGTTGCCTCCCACGGCATCTGCCATCAGCTGAAAGCTCTGCTCATCTCTTCGCTCAAATGTCTAAGACATCCAGGTGCAGATCGGATGATACGACCACAAAGCTGAACATGAGTCTTAGGGTGGTCTGGTGTAGTTAGCCACCCTATGCTAAAACACGGTGTTTGTTATGGCCAATTCATGTGTTTGGTGAATCTGACTAGGAACTCTTGTATTCTTGAATTTTTCTCTTGTGCTCTTGCCATATTTGGTATTGTTAGATATCCACAAGAATTCAGGTCAGTAATGTTTAAGAGGTTAAACGGTACCAGGTCTTTGTTTGCTACAGTGTTAGGATGGAGCCTGCAGCAACTGACAGTCTACCAAAGACACATGGTTACTTAGGTACTCATCACTCAACCGGTACAGAGATCTAATTTATCATACAATCAACCTCAGACTTTTTTTTTTTTTTTAACGTAGTCTTTTAATTTTTTTCCTCTTCTCCAGCCAATAACCTCCACTCAGACACTTTTAGATAATCACTGAATGAGGCGCCTGCAGCAAAGTCTCACCTCTTATCACCACTGTTGAGCGCTGTGGAGAGACTGCCCTAACACATGTGCGCACACACACATAGAGGGGTAACAAGACAAAGACACCAAAAAGAGACTCCCAGACACACTGACAATCCCTGCTGGGATTTCTGTTGTAGTTACTCTTATTGAGACACTTTGGCAACACTATCAAGCAAGGTTAAACTTGATAGAAATAGGTGAGGAGGAAAAACAGATTGTGTCTCCTAAAGTTCTCTAATGGACTCAAGGGCTTCTAAACCCTTAGTGATACCAAAAATATTAAATTGTCTTTGGTGAGTAGAGCCCGAGAGTTCACGTTGGGGCAAATTTCACATATTTATACAAAAATGATTTACAAAGCTAGACAAACACTACTGAAAAATGCTCCTGTAGACGCCAACCAGACAGAGATTTGCTAAAAATTTTCAAATTCAAAGGTGCTTTACTGGCATGAATTTCAAAAATAATGTTGCCAAAGCACCAGAATACAAGAAGTAAACAACATTAATATAGATATGTACATCAATTATATAATTGCAGTATAGTATATGTTAATAGATATTGGGCAGAAAGGTTTGCCCTGCCTCCTTCTCCAAGAGTATTTTTAGTTCCCAACCAGCTCTTGGGTTTGGAGGACTTTGGAATGGAGGGTGCTGAGTAGGCTGGATTCAAGGTGCCTAAAATTGTGTGCTTTCTTTTGAACATTAAAAATCAGTGTGCATCTGCCTAATTCTGCTCTGCAGCCATTTGTTGTTTTTCTTTGTATGTGTGAAATGTATTTGCACAATTCTGCATATAGAGAATCTGTTGGGTCTCTATCCCAGCAGGTAGTAGAGTGGACCCCATACTTCACGCCCATATAGCACAATGGGCAGGAAAACATTATCAAATATTTTGAGCCAGATTTTAATTGGAACTTGAAAGTTATAAAATTTTCTTTTAATTGCATTACATGCTCTTGGAACATTTTCTTTTCGTGCATTCTCCGGCAAGTTGAAACTTCCTGATGCTGTTATATCAATGTGGGTGTAGCTCATACTAATGAGTGATTTGATTGTTTATGATGAACTGGTTTCTGTTTTCCTGACATCTGGGACATTTTGGTTTTCTTCATATTTACTGTCAGGGCCCAGGATTTTTCTATGATCATCCAGCTGTTCCTGTCATTCAGTAGGAGATAGCAGGACAAGGTCATCTGCATAAAACTGAGACTTCACTTCCATATGTGGGAGGTCAGAGGTCAGGAGCAGCACACTGATCCAACTGAAAAGCAAGTTGATGTTTATACACATTAAATAATATGGGCCTTAAATTGCATCCTTGGTGAACACCTCTCCTCTGGGTGAAGAATTCGGTTAGTTTATCACCAATTTGGGGGATTGGGAATTGTTGTCTGACACTGAATGCAGTGGTAGTGGTGATATCCATGTCAGTGATTGCATAGTCTACTACAATATTTCCAAGAGCAATCTCCATGAAGAGCCCTCTATGAACCTACCGTTAACTGTATATAGTCCTGAGGCCAAACATGGATGTACTACTTCCCTGCCACTTTGATTCTGATTTCAAAATCAAGGTGGTTTCTGTGGGTGGTGGTTGGTGTGGTAAACAGGGGGCACTGATCGAACACATGTTTTTTTTCCTTGTGGGTCATTGACATCAGGTTCAGTTCTTGTTCTTCCATTCAGATCTCCAGATAGAAGCACATTTCTCTGGGCCTGGAAATATGGACTATTTCTGAATGGAGAGTTTCAATAAGGTCCTCTTTAAAATAAGGACAATCTGCTGGGGGAGTACAACAAGATGTAGATCTTTATCATTTATGTCCAGGGTTTGATCCAGTTTTAACCAAACGTGTGATTTACCTTGTTATACTGGTGAAATCTGATGGCAAAGATCTCTTTTATACTACACCAAGACCCTGCCCCCTTAATTTTATAGAGGACACCATGACTTCATTATATCCAATAATAGAGCAGGTCTTTATTTTGACACTATTTTTCTGTCAACACAACAATATGAAGGGCTTTCACTCTTCAGCTCAAAGGTCAAGGAGTGAAGACCCTGAATGAAAAGAACTAAAAAACAATTTTAAAAAATGAACCTGTACACTGAGACAAATGTGCCAAAATTTACAAGATATCTACAAAACTTTCATAATACTGAACAATAATTACATTTATATCAGAATAACATTATAATAATGTTTTAATAATGATTCTGGATAAACCAACAGACGGGCAGACCATATCAAAAATCACTCCATCAGAGGTGACCAGTGACAGAGACGGACAAGGAATTTGGGAAAAACACACCGTCAGAGGGAAAGGGGATCTCTGAGAGGAAAAGGTAAGGCAAGCATGAGGAGGAGAGAATGGAGAGCTGTGGGTAGAGCAAGAGTGATGAGAGGACGATGAAGTTTGACAGGAGAATGAACACGACTACACTGCAGTGCCCGTCCATGAAAAGACCCGTGGCGTACGTCAGATTGGTGATTTTGTGCCCATCTGCACAATGTTCCAATTCTGACCAGCTGGAAGGATGCCAGTTTAGGAGGAGAGGAGGTGGATAGAGCCGATTTGTGTCAAGGTGGATCTCTGTGTGTGTGTGTGTGTGTGTGTTTAGAGGTTGTGTGCTTAGAGAGAGAGAGGGAGATGTAAAGATAGTTCTTTGTAGAGATCAGAGTCCGTGGGGTGTGTCTGCTTGGCTCACACAGTCAGTGAGTGTTGCCAGTCACAACCACATCAAAGCTCTGCATCCCTGCCACCACCAAGAGCACCCTCCCTCTGCTTCCGGAAGACGCCCCCCCAACCCACCCCAAACACACACACACACACACACACACACACACACACACACACACACACACACACACACACACACACACTCATTTGTATG
>JBBMJY010000025.1:23759165-23778209 GCA_037833715.1 Toxotes lorentzi
GTGTGTGTGTGTGTGTGTGTGTGTGTGTGTGTGTGTGTGTGTGTGTGTGTGTGTGTGTGTTTGTGTGTGTGTGCGTGCATACCTAAGTTCGTAGGCTGCAGCACTGTACGGCTCCCCCCAGGGCTGCATTGAGACGCTGGTGCCAGATAGTCTCACCTAGTCAGGTTAGCCTGGGAACACACTCATACTACAGGCATTTCTTCCACTCACACACACACATTCACGTGTCTGCATGCACACAATTCTACCCACATCATAAGCTAATGAGCCATTATATTGTCATTAGTGTTTTATTTGCACCACCCTGTCTTTCAGCAATCTGTCACACTGGTCACATGGTGATGACTCAGAAACTAAACAGTCATTGTCAGACTTTTCTATTCTTGTATGTTCTTAACATGCAGTCCGTTTCCATTTCCACAGTGAATCCGGCTCATGATAATGATTCCCACAGGGCCTCAGAAACCATACATGATTTAAGTAGACTTGAAATTTGTTTGGAAGAATGTCTACCGTGTAAAGCACGTGTTTATGTACATAGCACGTCATTATCTTTGCATCTTGATTAGATTTTCCAACGTTTCTCATGTTTGTACACCTAAATAAGAGAGCATGATGGCAGGACCACCCAAACAGAGCAATCACACATGTAAAATAAGAAAAGGGATGCTCATTATGTGGCAGACAGTTTGACGCTCTTTCTTTGCATGGTCTTAGTTTTCACTTCACGTCTGAGAACGGTTTTACATACAGTAAAAGTTTGATCAAGAACATTTGCCAGTATCTTCAGGCATCGTATTTCTCTCACAGGTTGAGTAAAGTGATTTATCTTTTCGTATTTAAGAGTTCACCGTGGGAGAACAGATTTGAACATCTGTCAGCATCATCTCCTGACTGCTGCTGGTGCATTAATTTCTCATGATGCCGTCTGTGTTTGTTTTCAAAATGATCCCACACTTTTAAGGTGCGATTTTGAAAGTTAATAGTCTTGTCAAAACAAACAAATGAAACCACAGTGTGGAGCGGAGTGACTGCTGTTGCACCTAGAGGGGAGGGAGCAGCGAGCCGGGCTCACACTGAGCAGACGGGCTCTCCCCGGTGTTCACTCAGAGGACTGCAGGCCTCTCTGCACAGTGCTGCAGAGAGCAATATCACTCAGTATAACCTCAAATCCTGCCACACACTGACACACACATCCGCACACCACCATACATTCATCAGTGCTGAGACTGACTGACTGAATCACAGCACAAACTTTACATGCAAGACTAAGTTTTAGCTGTTTCACAGCTTATATATATGATGAGAATAAACACACCAGCATGTGATATTTTACTTGAAGCATATAAATATCTGCCAAAAATGAAAATAACTTACAGAAAAGGTTGCTCGGTATTTAGTTACATACCTCATAAAAACTACAGATTGTATGATTTCCTTGGCAGAGATACACAAAAAGACTTGTTTTTCTCTCTGCTGGGTTCCCGTTTCAACGTTCAGAGTGAGCTGAATTTAGCACTAAACTGGAATATATTTATAAAACCGTCCAAGGCCTAAAATAGATAATATTTACTTTCTGTGTTTGTGTTATTCCAATGAAAAAAATTGCTGTGATTTTGTTTTATGGGATAATATATCATATGAACCCAAATACAAAACTGACAAAACATTAGTGCTGAAAAAACTGATTATTCAAATTGAAAAAAAAATACAGATTTGTTTGTAATTTGTTTGATTAATTAAATCCTGTTGCAGTGATGGTGTTTTTTTGTGTGGTGGCACATTGTGTGGTTAATCATCATGAGTTGTCAGGGAGTGACTCAGCATTAAACATCAAGGTAAGAACGTTCCTTTCGTGCCAATGGGCCACTTTCTCTGCTTAGGATTTTTTTTTTCTAAACCTTTGTCCAGCCCTTTGCCACCGAGCCTGATTTGCCCCTTTGGTTACAATCCACATGAGATATTGCTCAGTGTTTCTTTTGAGACAATACAAAAGCAATAATTATGAGACCAACACAGTGTTTTCATCATTAAAGTGCAGCTGTGATGGATGTGACTGTTTCGGAGTTTGAGTTTAGCCTTTAATTACATTTGAGTGATTGCTTTCCTTCAACAAAGCACAATGATGCTGACATAATTAAATAGCAATTCTAATTACAAAAAAAAAAAAAAACCAATACACGTGATTCTATTGTGCCCTCCTGAAAAAGGTTCAGTGGGTAGAATCAGCTTGTTTAACAAATCCCAGGAAGCAGTTATGACTATAGTGTATATTTAGCTCCATTCAGAACTGGCCCAGCTCTCATGGCCTGCACCCCTGTGAGTTGGAGTTTCAACATTACCTGAAGAAATCTTGGCACAGCTACTGAGCGAGCGATGGAAAATTAAAAAGCCCAGTTAGTGCCTATGGGTGAGAAACAATTATGGGTTTGTGTTCATTACAATGGTGTACAAAGGCAATGAAAATTCCTAAGCTAAGTGTTTTACCATCAAAATGCCAAGAGTAAAATGCATGTGATTAAGCCCACAAATACCTCTGGCTTTTTTTTTTTTTTTTTAACAAAGCTCTACTGCCTTTGTGAGTACTTTGCTTCACACTGTGTAGTCAATACAAGAGCTTTGGCCGGGAATGACTCTGGAATCACTCATGTACAGGGCAACATGCCATTTGTATCTTGTTGCATATTTGTTTGTCAGTCCTGAGATATTGTTCATTTAAATACTATAATGAATTTAAGTCTCCATAAACAGAAGATTTGTGCTTGTAGAGTTCTTCCATTACACAACAGGGTTGTGTCACAGTGTAAGATTCACAGTTTCCTTCATCTGTTACAAAATCCATCACTGTGTCCCTTTCTCTCTGAACAGAACATTAGGAAAAATAGTTTTCAGACATATTAATACACTAAATTAAGAGATAGCCAATTCTTACATGAAGGTGCATACAAAGTAAAGGTCACCCTTTAATGAGTTCACTTAATAAATCAATACTAGTTGTAAAGGATGGGATGCAAAGAAGAGGAAAGTCAATACTTTGAACACTGTACATGCAAGCAGCAGTGGATTTTAAATGAATACTGGAAAGCTTGAGAAATAAAAGATACCAGACTTAATGTGACCTACAATAAGTCTGAGGGTATAAACACAGTTTGTTATGTCTGGCGCACATCAGGAGGTGACAATGAAAATAAAGTGCTACTGCACCATTCATCTCACCCTCAGGATATTTGGACGTGGTCAAACATGGCTGTTGAGCACTGGTGTGAAAACAGTAATTCAACTGAATTCATGAAACTGTGAATGAAAATCTGAAGCGCCACTGTGTGTTTGTGTATGTGTGTACTGTCTTTTGTTTAGTGTGGGTCTGTGCTTGTTTGCAAAAATTACTGAACATTTTGTGTTTGTCTGACATGGAGTATTAATAAGCAGATGTCAGAGCAACAGTAACAACACTTCTTGTGAGTTTAAGAGGGACAACAGAAATTTCCCTCCAAAGCTATGAGCCTATTAGACACAGCATGTTTTATTTCATGTGGACTTTGTTATTCTATCAAACCCACACTCAAGCATGCCCTTATATATGAGCTCTACATTTCCCCCAATTGAAAACATCTTCATTGAAATACATAAACAGATTTAAAAGTCCTATTTCGCTCTACATTTGGGTCCTGCCTGAGATCTGATTTTCCTCACTTTGATGTTACATTCATATTCTTCCTCCTCCCCGGCAACATGTGTCCCTCGTTACATCACGTCATGCCAACGAACAATCAGTTTGTCAAAACACATCTCCAGGCTCGGAGAGAAGGGCTGAGAAAAGCTAGTGGGGGTGGCTGAACACAGAAGGGACTGTCAGGAGTATTATCAAAGCAGTAACAGATAACTGATAGCTCTTAGCATCCCATGGCCAGCGGCTCTGAGCCCTCACCCCCAGCACCTTCTCCTTGATGTTAGCACCGGGCCGCTCTGGGACCAGATCGGGGCGGCTCATTGAGTGACAGTTTCAATAAGGCTAATTACAGTGGGCTGCAGGGCCCAGTTATGCTGTCTGGCGACTCCACCCACTGTGGAGCCAGAGTGACTGTGTTAACTATGGTGTTAGACCAAGGTAGGCATCACTCAGCCGCCGCTGGACCTCACACCAGTAAACACACGCAAACACACACACACACAGAGGAATACACACAGGCTGATTCAATCTTCACTGAGGAGACTGTCCTCCTGTGAAAAGACGACGCCATAGGTTGTCTGTGCAGCTTATTATGAACCACAGTTACATTTTATTGTTAAGTGACCTCTAGTAGTCGTAGTAATTATGACAGGAGCAAAGGAGGAAGTCAGGTGATGTAGTAAATCAAGTTAATAAGTCCACATTAGAGAGCTCTGGGGTGGGTTGGCCAACAAAACACAGGACTCTCTCACAGGAGACCACCGTTCATTTCCTGTGTGAAACCTATGGTCAGCATTATTTCTTTTATCCATCCACAACCAATCCACAACCCTAACCACATATTTATTACATTACCATGATGACAAACATCCAGTACATGCGCATCTGGGACCCTCCTATGGGTTGATTCCAAGGGTAGTTAGAAACGACCCGCGTGGTCGTTTAGGTTGGAGGAAATGTTTTGGGGTTTTTTTCAACATGTACACACTTATACTCACACACAAGGTGTTCATTGTTTTGAGGATTCACATCACTGTACTTAAGCACAAATATAAGGTACTTGAATTTTACTTGAGCTTTTGTGATTCAGAGGAAAACTTTTAACTTTTTCACTTCACTGTATTTATACACAAATAATGCTTCAGTAATAAGACTAATAATGATACTAATACTGCAAAATATGTAATAATAATAAGAAGAAGAAGAAGAAAAAGAAGAAATTTAGTATTTTATTTCTATTTCAATGGTTTGGAATTGCAAGGATCCTCAATAAATTGTTTGGCAGAGCTGACCAGATCCTGACACATCTCATCTTGTGATAAACTGATTATGGTATTTGCTGTGTGAAACTGCACCTCTGCTCTTTCCTCATGAATATTAAGATTTCATTTGTAAAAGGGAATACATTTTTGACTTGACTTTAGCAGAGGTTTTTCAGTTTTCTTTCTGGTGAGGCGACCCTATCTCCGAAATAAAATGCTATGGAAAATTCTGGATAAAATTCTGCAATCACAGAGGAAGTCAGTTTAAGTTTAAGCTTGATGTTGGGTATAGCAGTCAGTTTGTATGATCAGTGTTTGCATGTTTGTCTTACACACGCCAAACTAAAGACTAAAGAATATCACAGTGTTTGTTTATGGTATCTGAGTGTCTCAAGTTTGGCATGTTTACAGCATGTTGCCTGCTCATCTTGTTTCTGTCTCATTTCTTGTTGCTAAATTCAGTTGTATTTATTGACTTAAATCAGTTAACACTGATTTGCTGTTTCTTTAAGCCTTTAAGAAGCCTCTTCTCCAGTCATAGCCAGCAGCCAAACAGCCTTGCTTCCCATTAATTATAAATCAGGTGCAGTCCTGCCTGTTTATATAAAAACTGAAAATTATACTTAATTAGAATTCAGTTTAATTACTGTCATTGAGGCATATTGTAATTCATTATGGTACATTGTAATTGCTGGTTGCTCATCACAATAACCACGCCAGCATGTTGCTTCATTTCTCATTACATGGAGTTTTAGTTTAATCAAAAAACGGGTGTTTTTCTGGTGCCGCGGTCAGACCACCTGAACGAGTCTCTGTAAAGATGTTTAAAAGTTTTAATGACACACTTTTAATGACACTCAGTAGGTCAAACACAAAGCTTCCATGTAAGTCATTACTATTATTGTCTATTTTTATTTGTCTATTCCTCAGGTTAACCTGGTATGCTGTACCAGTCACATGAGCAACTTCGAAGACGCTGGTCAGACGACCTGGCAATAGCTGGCAGGACAGTGATGTTTGGGAAGTGGGCAGGCCGATGTGGGAGGCTCATTCCACAGTGGAGCCAGAACTGTTTAGAGGCCTGTTGTGTCTGGAGTCTCTCAGGTCACTTTAATATCAGCCCAAGGCCTTAAATCGGCCCCCATGTTGCTCTAGCAATTACATGAGGATCCCTCTGGTCCCTCTTCCTCCCTCCCTCTGTTGCTCTTCCGCATCCTGCTGCTGCTCTCTGCCACATTGTTGTGTCTCCTAAACTCGGGCCTCTCACATTCCTCCGCTTTCATTTTGCTTTCTGTTTCTCCATCACATTTAACTCAAACATTAAACATAACTTATGCTGAACACAAAGTATGAGATAATATTCAGCACAAAATCCTATTTACTACACATCCAAACATCAAGTCTTTGCAGTTTCACAGGAGATTTGAGTGAGAACTGTTAACCCCGAGTGCATCATCAACCTTTTTCAACCTTCTCTTAACTCAGTGTTTACTCTATCATTGATCTGCCAGTAAACCAAGTTCCTGTCTGTATATTTGTGTTTAAGCATACCAAAGCCATCTCTGTGAGCTTGTGTGTATAAAATAATACTTTTAGGGGATTGGGCTCTGCGCTGGGCCTTTTAACTTCAGTCAGCGCTGCATCCTGATATCCTGGTGTGACTGGTTTGAGGGGGTAATTCACTCCACCAGAAACACAGGCTTTTAGAGGTTCCACATGTGCCTTGGCACCAGACAGAAGAGAGGCCGGTAGGTTTCATTAATTGTGGCAACATTCCTGTAGCGTTGTCAGGCAGTTTTATTAGTATTAGCTTTGCCTGCAGGCTGTCATTATGCCTCATTTAGAACCCAGACCCTTCCCATGGCTGTCAGGTCATAACCGTTTGAGAACATTGTTAACCACTAACAACTTAATCATCAAATCAGTGAAGCAAGTTTAAGATTGTGAACTAATTGATCCAATCAACCAAATCTAAAACAAACCACTGAATATATTATAATTAAATAGTTTTTAAAAACAGAGTTTCTAATTCAGAATACCTACAAAACTGCACTGTTATTTTTCCAAATAGGAAATACGAAGTGGTCAAATACTCTCAATGTCTGAACAATAAATTGAAAATCAGGATTTAGATCAAAACTACATTTTCATAATATGTTCTTTTACAGAGATGAAGTGACAAAAATATATGCAGGTTTCCCTTGTTAAACATCTCAGAAAAACTTTTTCTTTTGTTCCTTTAATCCAAGCAGCTCACTGGGAGGATTCATTGGAGCAATCATCCTAACAACAGTAAATCCACAATAATTGACATGTCAAAATTACTTGCAAAAATTGACTTTTTTTTTTTCCTTTGACAGAGAGCTTTGAAATGGGCTGAGATGATCCAACAGGTTGAAAATGAAAAGCAGACTGATTGCTCCAGCAGGTATTAACCCCACCTCTGGTTTGATCTCCTCAGGTCAGGCGCCGCTACTGAAACAGTCGCTCTCCTGACTGGTTTGATCCGAGCCTGTTGACAAGGTCAGCTGTAACTGGCTGAAAGGTTGCCATGACTGACTGCAAAGCACTCCTGACTCATCTGTGCAGTCATTTGTCAGCATGTCATGTTGCTCAAAATGAGAGTTAGCTGGGGGAAAAAAAAGTTGAAAAATTATTATGAGTTCAATCTGAAAATGTCATTTGAATGTTTTTTGTTGGCAAAGAGAACATGTTTTATAATACTCTTCTTACTTCCAAACAAATGGTTTGTAGACATACTGAGAGATGTTTCATTTTTAAGGAATTGAATTTATTGTTTAATAAAACTAAATATTTTGACTGAAACAAACTTTTCATAGGGTCTTGTCTGCACTTTACAAAAAGTCAACCTGATCTCTCCCTTCTAATTTCTGGGATTTGTTTTCACACCATGTGATTTATTCAAACAAAGAAATGTGACTACTTGGTGTCCAGACAGCTTATTGTGGCTGTCTGGGCATGATTTGTTTGCACCAATAAAAGTGAACAGGAATTGTTCGTTTTTAATTACCATGTTATCCACCATAGAAGCATGAAATTTGTCTTTTTTTTCCACTGAGACCTCCAAAATTCACCTCAAGATGAGATGATGAAACTGAATTACATTTTATCAGAAATATATTTTCGTCTCACCATCTGAGTAAATATTTAACTTTGATCAAGGGTGTTTATGTGCACTTTGCATGCAAACACATGCATGATCTGTTTGTTTGTGCGGGGTTTTCCACCACTTTTAGAAGAAACTTGTGAAATCATCATTATGACTTGGTCAGAGGACGACCACAGCTAACAGCATGCACATCACGCTGTAAGTGGCTGCTAATTTACGTTTTTCCCAGTGTTTGTCTGTGTGTGTGTGTGTGTGTGTGTGTGTGTGTGTGTGTGTGTGTGTGTGTGTGTGTGTGTGTGTGAGAGAGAGCCGGCACAGGATGTCAGAGTTAGGCTGACAAGATGCCTTATCATCGACATCTGGATAAATGCCTCTCAGAGCTCCTCGATTGCTCTCATGCTGCATTCCCCTGCTCCTCTCAGCCCACCCATTGCTTCCTAAAGAGCATCAAAATGTCACATATCCAAATACACACACACTGATTTATGGACTCACCAACTACAGCTGACTAGAGGCTGTTAAGACAAATGAACATGTACAACCAGGAGCATCATGAGAGCACGGTTTGTGTCCTCTTTATGTAGCAAGGTCACAGATACGTGCGTGTTTGTGCAGTGCTCATGCATTCATTAACACAGATGTATCTGACTGATATTGGCCTTTTCTTATATCACTACAGGGACTGGAAGCTGATCTTAATATGCTACATTCAGGGGATTTCAGGGCTAGGAATGCATGAATGGAAGAAAGACAAATGCCATATACAACGAGAAGCAGAAACAAACAGAACAAAAAACGTTGCATATCCAGCCAACACATCGTATGTTCTGCAGGCCTCCAGAGCGAGTGCTAAGTGGAACAGCTTGAACTTTCCCCTGAGAGACAGAGACCAGACCTATGGTCCAGATGAGAGAGAGAGAGAGTGAGAGGGAGGAAAAGTGGAGTGAAGAGGCCACATAAAAAGGTACTCCACCTTTCTTCCCTCCCACTCTCTCATCTGGTCCATAGATCCCACCAACCTATGCAGCTGCAACTGGCCCCAATATCAATTCAGGACAAGAAGCCTGGACAGAATGTTGTTTTCATACTTGTTTTGTATTTTTGCGTGTCTTTCTGAATTTGCAGCATGTGTCTATTAATAGAAATGTTTGGAGACCATCACAGACAGTGTGAATTTTCAGAAGAATGTACAGTTTTGATGGTCACCGTTACAGTACCATAACACTGCATACAGTATGGAACAGAGTTAGTCTCACTGCTGCCAGCATACCTATAAAAAGCTACTTTTTGCTGCTATGTTGATAATATTTAATGTGTGTAGTCAGCGGTCACATTTTGCACTCTATACTGAAATGTCACAGCTTGGGCTCTTGTCACATTCCTCATCTCAGCTTCGGTGCTTCCATCCTGCTAGCCACTCTGCAGAAACCCCCATCACACAGCTTTAATGATGTGGAAGATTCATCTCAGCGCCCAAAATAACCCATTATCTAACTGGCAATAGACACATTTTGGAGCCCCGACACTCTGTCATGTTGTCACCCTGTCTATTGATGCTTTGGCTTCTCCCAGGATGCAAAGTGCTGCTGGGTAGCGTCTCCTCTGTTACTAAATAAGAGTATCGGTGGAAATGAGACGTTAAGAAACAGCAGGAGCAGGGTTTGAAGAATGAGAGGGCATTGCACTTGATTAACTTTGAATTGCCTTCTTGGAGAGCCACACCAGGAACAAGAAGCCATGCCACGCTTAATTGGTGGAAAAGATTGCGGGTTACTGGAATTCTTTTGTTCTTTCCCCTTATGTAAAATTATATTTGTGATGTCAGTAAATGCTCTCTGTCTGCAGCCTCAAACACTCGAACAGTGAGTCAGAGAGCAAACGCACATACTGTCCATGAAGGTGAGAACAACTCAGAAGAAGAGAGGGAAACAGGTGGGAAACAGGGGTGACTGAGTCTGTTGTCTCACCACTACAAAGCACAAGGCTACACTCAGAGGACACTGCCATACCAGAACAAATCCAAATGTCTCACAGGCTTTTCTCTGTGGTCTATATATACATGTGCATTTACAGGAGAGCTGATAAATGGGGATATCATACTTTTTGCTGATCTTTGTTGTTCTCTGTGGTTTCAAATTTGAAAAGGGGAAATGTTGCAACCAAAAAATGTCCCAACTCTGAAACTCAAATAGAAGAAGAGGAAATTGATCTGTTTTCTATATACTTTCTCTGATAGAAGCCAAACATTATGACCACTGCTGCCTAATATATTGGTTGTCCCCCCCCCCAAACAGGTCCATCCCACCAAAGCATGGACGCCGCAAGATGAGAAAAAGGTACCTGAGTTAAGGAACTTGACTCGTACTTGTTTCAGTTCACTCAAGACTTAACTGAGATTTGTCTTTGATAACTTGAGACTTAATTCTTAACTCTTCCTCTTTAATGATTGATTATGGCTCAACAATGTTTATTCAGTGTTTGACTCATTTTTCTAATGCCTCAAGACTTGTAACTTGTTTTTGCCCCCAAGTGACCAAAAGATAAGAAAAAAAAAAACATATTATTTGGACTCAAGTCCACTTTTAATACCTGAGGTCTTCAGTTCTGTTAGTTACAGGAAAACCTAAAGTAACAGCCTCTTTGAAAGAACCCAGCTGTTTAATAAGGCCAAATAAAGAGGTGTCAGCAGTGGGTTTCTTCATTAAACCTGAACTTGACATTCACTAATCAAACAGCTAAAACTAGTTGGAGATTGCACTGTGACATTTACTCTGTGGTGCCTTGTATTGTCTTATGAATAGTGTGTATCTTTTTATGTCAGCCCGTCTCATTCATTACACTGAAACTTAATTACTGACTCATGGATTCATTTCACAAGCCCTCCTATAAATAAAGGTAATTATGAGTTTTAAATGGTCAAATGCATGTAGAGGTTAACTGCAGCCTTAGGGAATGTTTTGGATTGTCATTACTATAGTGATTATTTTTATTTCAGCATTTCTAAGCACATTATTTAAAGCTTGCTAGTTTAAAGCAAAGCTGTGTATATCACTGTGACTCTACATACATTAGCATCCATGCAGCACAGCAGAGGGACTGAGGGAAATATGTGTGTGGTAGGGCAGTAATAGTGGTTCACAGTGCAAAGTCAAGCAGCATGACTTGTGGAACACAGGTCGCTCATGCATAATGCATCAGTCCTCCCGTGTCCTTAAAACAGTGAACTGTCACTTCTGGTTAGACCTAGCCCTAAACCATATTACACTAAGTCCCACTCAGCCCTCACCCCGGTCCATCCGCACATTAACACATCTGTTTTCATCACGTCGCCGTGCCATTTGGCCTCTGCTCAGGACAGTCTGGGAGAAATAACTGTGTTTAATTTGTTAAGACAAGAGCACACAGTGACAAGGCTCATCATGGACACAAAGGCAATGCAGTAGCTGTTCAAAGCGCACACACACAGCAGGGTTTTCACTGTTATTTGTTGGTGCAAAGTGTAGACTATAGAACAGTTATGTTCGGGTTAAAAAGACTGTGCTGGCTAATCAGTAATACAACACCTTGTCATATTTGAGAGTCATTTCCTGGAAATCATTTTGAAAATGTTTCACTTTGAGTTGATATGCACCACCTGAATCCACCATAAGGTGTGGCCTGTTCTGATCCTGGTTTTTAGTTCTCTGAAACCAACAACTTGATGAGCTGTTTCAGGGCATCGTAATATTAACAGCATTTTATATGCAAAGTCACTGATAACTGATCACCCAGTGTGTGTGGATTTTTAGAGAATACACCCTAAGATCAAAATTTTGTTATTGTTAATACAAAAATCTATACTTAGAAAGGTACATTAGTATTTGGACTGTCTGTTAGTGGGTCTACTACATAGCCAGATGATGGGATTAGAGAGGTAACATTGGCTGAAAGTCATTTCACTTGTATAATTCCTGCATCCCACCATTTTATTTGTCACTGGTTCTTCACAGAGTCAGTGCACCATGTGTTGACTGTGGAGGATCCTGATCTTAACTGTCCGTGGACACAGGAATAACGTGTGATGTTTAAGCCTTTGATTTAATCAAAAATACTAAATGAACTGTTTATTTATGAGTGTTGTTTGATTTGAATTTCTTAGTAACTTGAACATTATGCACAGCTGCTGTTGTACTTTTACCTGCAGTACTGGACTTTAACTTTAACTTAACAAGGTGTCAGTACTTTTTTAAGTAATACCACACTGTACAATTATACAGTTAAAATATATGTATCAAGGGCTGGATTTCCAAGAAAGCAACTGCTCTTTGGGCTCAGGTTATGCAGCAATGAGCTATACCCATGCCTTTATATTTCAGCTGAAATGACATGCACACAGTGCATAGTCCTAAAAAATACATTTCCGTGCAATCATGTTATCACAATAACTTGTAGACTCGGGGTGATTATAATTGAATGAGGCTCCACAGCTCATTTTAGCCCCAGGACCCTTTAGTAGGTTAAACATGTCCTGGTATTCAGAATAAAATCTTCATTTCTAGTAACTGGGAACTATAGCTGTCAAATGAATGGAATATTTACTTCTGAAAGTAGAAGCTGAGAGGAGCATAGAAGGGGCATATTTGTCAAACTGTAATTAAGTTTGAAATTTGAGTGAATGTCTTTAGTCATTTTCCACCTGTGCATCATAGAACTATTGGACATTGTTTCTGTAAAATACTGTGATTTGTTTTCTTCTTCTATCTGTGTAAGTGGAGCTGTTGCAGAACCTGGCTGATGTGCTGCTTTTTTTTCTGCTGGATGCCATTTGTTACCTGACAGTGATGATATTCACCAGAGAAATCTAACCTCCACAAATTTACCCCCACCCTAAGTGAGTGTCAAGATGGTTTGTGCTGTGAGGAGGTAAAAGCGACTCCACACAGTCTTTTCCCTTTCACATTTTATTTTGAACATCTGTCAGGGTGGCAGAGATTTTGGTTGTTGCACATAAGCCCCATCCTCCTGGTATGTGCATTTTGGAAGCAGGAATCCTGTCATTGCTCGGTGAAGGAGAGTGATGCCAGGGCAGACAGGATGAGGACTAGGCTGTCACTGTAAGCAGTCAAGCGCTTATTCATGAATTGAAATTACTCTCTGACAATGGCAGTGCTTTGCTTTTGAAGCAGCCAGTCTTTTTTGAACTGTAAATCCCCCGGCTAGCACCTCTTCCCCGGCTGCCCCTCCCAGCTCTTTGCCCCCGCTAACTGCAGAAATGCTATTGCAAAGAGCGAGCCTTTCTTACCTCCACACAAAGAAACAGGATTTGTCATCAACATTTTCACACTCTTATAAAAACCCTGAAGGGATAAAGCAAACACTGATTTGATGATAGTTCCCATTTTACCACTGAATGCATTTTTTTGTGGGGAGAGGTGGGTGACTTTAGGTTCTATTCCAGTCTGATTTCCATTGCAAAAGAGAAGTCAAAAGTGATTTCCAGCAGAAGGCTGCTGGAGACTGGACTCTGTGATTGGCTGACAGGCCTGCTAACAGTCAGCAGAGTGGAAGTAAGCCTCATGAATAGCTTCAGTGAAGTTACAGCAGTGTTTGGAAAGATTTCTTATAAGGAAGGGACTCAGGTATTCAACAGCATTGACATAATAAGAATGACATGACTTGATTAGCGTTTCCACATCACTTCTGATACAATAAGTTTATTATCATGGAGCAATAAGACATGTCAAGCTTGTCTAGTAATTGTTAGGAGGGACAAGCACGAATTGTCCACCAGGACACACGTTGTGGTTTCCATCACTGAACAATTACATAATAACATTAGAATTTGAGTTGACCAAATTTTAACTAGCAGTCGATTAATCATTTAATCATTAAAGGCCCTTTGGAAACCTGAAAAAATGTCTGTGTCAGACCATCAGGCAAAATTCAGTGTAGACATGTAAAGGAAGGAGCTGAGATATTTCATGGAAAAAGACAATACTGATTGGAAATAGTGGCAACTGATCTGTTGTATTTTTTATGAACATGAATAAGTGAATGGCAGCTCATATTGTTACAGTGTTTTCATGTTGAACAACACATTCTCAATAAAGGTGCCAGAGAGTGAACACCATGCACCTTTTTTTTTCAGGGTGTAATGTCAGTAAAAACAAGATGTTGTCACGCTGTGCAGCCAGGAACACGAGGACGAGGACCAAAATGCAGACACCCAAGACAGACAGACACTGATAATGTCCAAAAAGGGTTCAGAATGTCCACAAAAAACAAAACAAAACTCTTTTCTCTGAACTTTTTTTCTGAACTCTTTTTTTTTTTTCAGCTGCTGTTGAGTTGCACCTTGAGTTGCTCTTTGTTGATTGTTTCTGCATGTGTGGCAACATGCAGTATGACTTCAGAGACATTCAACCCATCAGAAAGACTGTTTGGTCAGACGTATATTTGTCATTGTAACACTGTGTGGGTTCAGACCCAATCGGAGGACATCAGTGTGGTTCTGCTGGAGTTAAGCTCCCTGCTGTATAGTTAGCATCTGCTCTCTGATAAGTGTAATACTGCTGCAGTGAATAGGTAGAGTCACCGGCCTTTAACTGCCACTGCCTGTGCTGAGTGTTTCCCTCCTTTACTGAATCCCAGAGGCTGCGTAAAAGCTTTGACTTATGTTTCTGTGTAGCCTATTGCTTTGAAAAATGATCAAAGTGCTGCAAGCTAGTGAGGGCCATGAAACAGAAAACAAGCCAAACATCAGTTTGTATGAATCAAGCAGCCAATTCTCTCGGGGTCAGGAAAGATGTCCTCTTTGTGCTTCAAAAGGGGAACTAATGAAGCCAGAAGTCGCTGCGCTATGAGAGAGACTTGGTGTGAGGTCAATTATTGTGACCTAAAGCCCACAGTAAACCAATTAGACATTAGCACCAGGCTGTCAGACTGATCACGAGGGCTGCATTCAATTCAAAAACACACCACGAAAGAGTTCAACTGTGAAGTTCAACCCAAGTTAGACTGTACATGGTTTTCAACTATTGTATGTTGTGTCCATGCATACAATAGTCCAGTGTACTGTGTAATCACTGTACTGATCTAGTCATGAAAACTTCAGCCAAGCCAGTAATAAATCAGTGAATGAAATGACTCATTCAGAGAAAAGTATGAACAAAGTCATCTCTCAGCCAACATACTATTGGCTGGTTATAGCATCCAGTAAGAGCAATGGCAGTTACAGATTTCTGTTTTGTTAGTTCTGTTTTCTGATGAGGTTTTGTTTAGGACTTTGCTTTCATTAACTGTCATAAAAGGGTACTTGGATCCACATGGTCCACAGTTTTCAGTCATGGCCGCAGCAAAAAATTGTGAGGACATTTGTATTCCCCAGAGGATGAAGTATAATCATTTTGGGGATCTCTTGGCTTTTTATCCAGTTCAATCATCAGGTCAGATATTGTATATTTTATATACCACAGATCTGGTCACTCAGGAGGAATTCATGAAACCAGTTTGAGACTTTAACTTTGTGACATGGAGCATTATCCTGCTGGAAGGATCCATTAGTAGATGGTGAACTGTGGCCATAAAGGGATCAACATGATTAGTAACAATACTCAGACTGTGACATTCAGACCATGACTGATTGGTACTAAGGCCCAAAGTGAATCAAGAAAACATTCCCCACACCATCACACCACCACCGCCAACAGCTTATCTGCATCCTTCAGCCAAAATCCAGATTCATCAGACCAGATTACATTCAGTTCTGAAGAGCCAGTTCAGCCTCAGATCTCTGTTCTTGGCTGACAGGAGTGGTCTCTGCTGTTGTAATCCATCTGCCTCAAGGTTCATCATGTTGTTCCCTCTCAGAAGCTTTTCAGCTCAGCACAGTTGTATAGAGTGGTTATCTGAGTTAGTGTAACCTTTCTGTCCAGCCAGTCAGACCTCTGACCTCCCTCATCAACAAAGCGTTTCTGTCCACAGAACTGCTGCTTCACTGGATCTTTTCTTTTTTTGTCTCCATTCATAGTAAACTCTAGAGACTATAGTAACAATTTAAAAATGCTGACTACAACTGTGTTGTAAGGATTATTTAAATTCAAAAGTCTGTTCACTTTACATTAAGCTGACCTGGAAGCAATTAATACAATGTTATTTTTCCTTTAAGCTCTGAAGAATTTATAATGTTGCTTTTATAGTGTTGCTGTGAAATAAAATCTACACTCCATAACCATCATTCTAAAGGTTAATGGCTGTGAGCACAAAGCACTGCCTAGGTACGGCTGAACAGAGTGGCTAGTTTGATTACTCACTGTCATTGTTAACATTATGTCACGTGATTAAACCACTAAAAACCGGCATAACTGTGAATGTGTGACTCACAAAAATTAAATTCTACCAATTATTGGTATAACCATATTCAGATACAGAATTCCTGCAGCACATTCATTTGAAATACATTCAGAGCGCTGTTGCAGGAAGGAGAGATTGAAAGTAAAACATTTTTTTTTAAGATATCATATATAAATTGTACATTTTGAGAAATGTGTTTGAAACCTAACTACAGCTACAGATTTAACATAAACTGGTTGACTCTGATAGTGACTGGTCCTGAGCGTGAACAAAGCATCAGGAGAAGTGAAGTGGGGGTCACTCTGTTTTTTATTTTGATTGTTTGTGATTTTGATCAGTGATGGCCTAAGCCAGCTCTGCAGGCATTATTAGTCTTTTTTACTGTGCATCTGTGGTTTGCTTTTCCAAAATTCAGCAAAATTTTCAATTGGATGCTTTTCTCATTGGTTAAAATTGTGATTTGTGGGCCAGATAACAATAAGAATAAATGATGATGAGTGTAAGGCACAGTGCTGCTGTTTACTAATCTGAGGAAGAGAAAGAAGGTAAAATCTAACTTATTTAACTGTAACTTCCTATTGTGTTTGCATTCTGGTGTGGATGAGGATCTTTTCCAAAAAAAAACCTGAAAGCATAGTGCTTCTCTAGATAACTATTCAAAATTATAGTAGCATGAATAAAATGTAATACTACAGAATTTTCAGACATGAAAATACAGCTTGTCCTGTTATAAGCCTGCTGAAGACAAAAGCCTCACAGTTACAGAGCGGTTCACAAATAATAGCTGCTTTAGCCTTTTCTGGCTGCAGAGAGAGAGAGAGAGGGCTTTTGATTTATTAAAATAAGCACAAAACAAGAGTTTTTGGATATAGCGTGGAGAGACTTGCCAAGTCGTTAATGGATTTTGGTTGAGTACTCTACAGAAAACAGTTAATCAAAATTATAATGCATATGGTTCCTCTAAGGGAATCATAGCTCTTGTGCCTCTGTTTTGGATAATTCTGTACCTCTCCTGTCACCCAGCCCAGTGAGTCAGCCTGAGTAATTAAGTCAATCTTACTTAATCACTGAGCTCTTACATTTCATGATGGTTTAAAAATGTGTTCATCTGTCAGAGCATCAGTTTCTGTGCTTTTTTTTTTTTTTATAAAGATATCTCACCTGAACCTTTTAAACCAAAATTAACCATCATACACAACATGTGATTATAGCTGGACAAATGCAGTCATGCTACCTGTTCACCTTTCAATCGCAAGCTCTCACAAACACACACTCCTTTGCTGTGGTCCAGTATCACCTGAAGTGATTGCTTAAAGCAGCACCCATCACATCCTGCTGTTGATATGTTCTCAATGACTGTGGCTACGGTCCCTGCGTTTGACACTGCAACACACCACACAAAGTGGCTGTGATAGCACCCTGGTCGCTCACAGCAGGCTATTACCCAGCCTAATTACCAGGCAGCCAGCTATAAGTCAACAGTGGCTGGGAATAACCATCCAGGTCCACAAGACAGAGAGTCCCACCTACCCCTGAGCAAACACTGCCATCCATTTTAATAAAGACGTCCTCTCCAGCAACCAGGGGAAGATGAAAAAGGGTGTGATAAGGAGAGGTTATCTGAAACATGGGTGGAGAGAGAGACATCATGAGCTGCTGGGGAAGCTCCAATGTCTGCACAAGACACTTTGTTTCAGTTAGGGGTGGGAGACAGACACAGGAGAAGTCACACAAATGGCATGCTAACATGCCAACATGTTAATGTATTTGGCATGGTGACTGCTAAACTGTTTTGATGAATCTGGTGCCTTTTTGATCACTATGTGCTTATAATCTTGTAAAGTGCATTATCGGCATTTCTGTGCCTGCAAAGACCTCACTGTGTTTTGTTTCAGTGGTTTCTGACAGTTATGATCTGAATGTTGCATTTCTCCACTCACTCTGCTTTTAAATTGCAGGAAGGTGCCAATCATTTAGTCCAAACAGGAAAAGTCACAAGTGAGTTTAGTGTAAATAATGAAAGCTGAAGCATGAAGTCTTGCTTGGTGCTGTTATCAATAAAAAGTTCCCCTTGCAAACCAAATTACCAGGTACTGAGGAGGCCCAGAGTGGAAAAACAAACGAACAAAAAAAGGTTCAGCACATCTTTGTTTGTATTTCCATCTCTACTTTCTACAAATAGCTCTGAGAGGTTGTACTTAGGCCCAGTGATTCATGGACTAAATGTGAATTTAACTATGACAACCTGCTTAAAAGGTACGTCCCTGGTCTCTAGAGTTCCGGTTGTGTGCTTTGTGCACCTGCCATCCACCCCAACCATGTTCTTGTGAATCCACTGGATTTATAAATGTGCAGCTGTTTATATTTTATATTTGCTCTTTATTTGTATTTGCAGTTTATTTGTATAGAAACATAATTTCTTGGAGATAGGATTGTAGCTAACATTTTCTACCTGGCACTGGGAGCAATATTCAGCTAAGGCTGATGAACATTGTCAGTATTTGGAAATAAACCAGTTCATATACAGTGAATTCAGAGAGTATTCAGACCCCCTCTCTTATTTCATAGTATATTAGTGCAATAAATAGCTACATTGTAATACTCCTATTGGAGTTAGTTTCTTTCCCTTTCATGATATTCATGATATTTTC
>JBBMJY010000025.1:23778309-23836271 GCA_037833715.1 Toxotes lorentzi
TTCCGGAAGAAAGCTTCTCAGACTCCACCAGTGAACATCCAGGGGCTTGACATAGAGAGGGTGAATGTGTACAGGTAATTGGGTGTTCACGTAAACAACAAACTGGACTGGTCAGACAACACTGGTGTCCTATACAAGAAGGGCCAGAGTCGCCTCCACCTCCTGAGGAGACTGAGGTCCTTTGGAGTGTGTGGGACACTACTAAGGACTTTTTATGACATCGTAGTTGCATCAGCAACTTTCTATGCAGTGGTCTGTTGGAGTGGTGGAACAACAAACAGGGACAAGAGGAAGCTGGAAAAACTGATAAAGAGGGCTAGCTCTGTCCTGGGCTGCCCCCTGTACAGTAGTCAGACTGTATAACAACAGTGTCACTGTATAACAACAGTGTCACATAGGACTGCTGCTGTTTTTCTTTTTCATATGCTCCCACACGACCACTTGTATTGAAGAGTACAGTTTTTTCTTGTACAATATTAACAGTACAGTTTTGTTTTTTGTTTTTTTTCCCCAGTGCAATAAATAGCTACATTGTAATACTCCTATTGGAGTTAGTTTCTTTCCCTTTCATGATATTCATGATATTTTCAGGACATAATTACACCACTGCATTGCATTTCTACATCTGTACATCTGTACATTCTTTTTTTGTGGTTATTTTGTATATTCTATATTTAATTTTTAGCTTTTTTGTCACTTACTTTATATTTTTTCTAGTGTCTTGTGCTACTATAGTAGTACTTTGTGCAAAGTTATGTTTTTTCTATCATGCTGCTGTAACAACCTAATTTCCCTCCGGGGATCAATAAAGTCCTATCCTATCTATCTTATCTTATTACGTAGCCATATGCTAAAGCCCTTTACACTCGTTTTTTTGCCCTCACCAGTGTACAATACAAAATATAAATAACTACCTGAAACATTGATATAAGAATTCAGACCTTTTGCCCTTTGCCTCAGGTACCTTCCATTTCTCTGGATCATCTTTCTTCTCTGTTGGGATGGTACTGGGCAGGTGATGAGCGATGACTGGTTTCAACACACCAGAGAATTGAATTGTTTCTCACAATCTGCATGTCCTTTAGGTGCCTTTTTCCAAACTCTTTGGTAATACAGACCCCTCTGCCCAGCTTACCACCTTGACAAGAAGAAGTGGACAAAGGGTGAAGTAATAAAAATACTCAGTACTCAAGCAGCACAAGGATTAGAGTGTTTGTTTATCATTACTGCTGATGGGAAGAGAGACAGGCTACAGATGAATGACGTTTGGGATCACAGTGAATGCTGAAAATGCTTTCATAATCTCTATGTCATTTTTAATGAGGTTTTTTCTCACTCCAGCAGGTATGTGATGCAGCCATCACAGGCCTTTCAGGGATCCTGACAGCCAATCCTGGAACATGAATATAGTCATCTGACAAAAAGATGGCTAAGGCTGCTGCACGCACTCGCTGCCTATCATCAGTGGATATAATAATATGATCAACAGACAGTCAGCTATCCTCTGCAGGGGGTCTCTCGCTGCTGGTGTCCTTGGTTTGAAATGTACAGTCATGAAGGAAAGTGAATGTCCCCTGCACTGAGCACTCAGTCAGTGCTGGATGAATCAGTTCTTAATTAAAGTTGTACTAATTAAGACTGCAAAAGGAGCAGGGCTTTGATAGCATTAAAGTAATCACAGTAGAGCTCACAGAGTGATGTTGTAAAGCAGCTGAATGCTGATAGCATCTAACTATCTACAGAGGAGTTTTCTCTGTCTAATCCAATTCTGGTAAATTGGTTACAGAGCAACAACTGTCTGTAAAGCTCTCATAATGCTGCTCAGTGTGTTAGTACAAAATGTTCCCATCCATATCAGATAGTGTTTTAAATGTGTTTGGAAAAGTTTTTTTTTTTTTTTTTTTTTTTTTTAATCCAAAATGTTTGAACAAGGTTAGATTAGTAATTGGCCTCCAATAAACTGTATGTATTGGGCTGGAACCCAGAGATTCCCATGGTGAAAAGTGTGCGACATATTTAATAAAACTAATGGCAGAAACTTCTTCTTCTATTCATTATCCTCAGAGGATGTACCTTTTATCCACTGCCCTCACTCTCCTCCCTGAATTATACCCACAGACTCAGCATTTACAATCTATACTGTAGTCCACTGACCTACTGTAATTTCTGGACTATTGAGCGCACCTGAACATAAGCCGCACCCACTAAATTTAAAAAGAATTTTTTTTTTTACATATATCGGCTGCACTTGTCTATAAGTCGCAGGTGTCTCCGTTGTAATATGAGGTATTTACACAGAAAGATGGTACACTGAAAGATTTTTTTAACTTAAAAAAATAAAATTATATAATATTTCCTTTTTTGACAGCCAGATCGATTGCTTTTAGCTTAAAAGCTGCATCATCTCTTCGTGTATATTCCATGATGACGGTGTGCGTACGAAGCGTAAATGACCGATCTGAAGAATTTAGAGCGAGTGTCTGTGACCATTAATTTCATCGGTCTGATGTGACGAGGCTAAATGTTTTGGCTGCATGAAGCCCGTTAGCCCGTAAAAATCTATAAATTAGCCGCATCATTGTTTAAGCCACAGGGTTCAAACGTGCGAAAAAAGTAGCGGCTTATAGTCCGGAGATTACGGTATGTTGTAATTTTGTCAATAAAACCCACAAACAGTGGGTTTGTGGGTTTTATTGATAAAGCTGGGTCAGCTGTGTCAGCTGTGTCACTGAATCAGAGGTAAAGACAAACCACCTTTTCAACATAACAAAGAACAAAGTGCCATGTTTCCATTGTTGCCACTGGTTCGTTTTTAGTGCAATCAGCCCAGTTTCTAAAGAAATAGACGGCTATCAGTTCCTTTTTGTTTCCGGATTTCAGCAGCTCTGTCCACACACACACTGTGTGACTGTATGGTTGATGCTTTCAGGCTGTTATAAAGCTCTGTTACATTTTAATAATGTGGCTGTGATTGTTTTTCTTGCTGTAATAATAATCAGAAATCATCCTCTGCCGGCACAGTACTGCAACTGCTGTTTATTACGTTATGTTATTATATCAATTGGACTATGAGTTTAAAGAGTCATGATTTTACTACATTTCCCATTTATTTAGATCATTTTAAAGATGAATTAAAATTCCAAAATTTGAACTAATACCATTTATGAGACAGATTTATAAAACTGGTCTGTATACCGTGATTGCTCTTACAAAGCTCACTGTCACTGTCTCTGTGGTTTTTATATTTCCCAGAAACTGAGAAAGTAAAATAAATGTACACCTTGATAGGTGGACTACGGCATAACAGGATTTCAGCAGTCAGACAAAGCTACCAGGTTCATGAACAGACACATGCTTTGTGATGGATGTTGGTGACATTAATTAACACGTACTGTGGTACACATTACTTTGCTTTGCTTCTTCAAGTTCGGGACCCCTGCTCAGGTTTGCTGAAGGGAGGAGACCAAGTATAACCCACAGCTGACTGAGATAAGTTGAATGAATGGTTGATTAATGAATGGTTGTTAGTTTTGTGTGTACTGTCATGTCAGAAGCCCTTCCGAGGACAGTTTGTCTGGTGACATATTTAACTGCATAGATTTTTTTTGTGTGAGAGACTCTGTTGTTCAAGTTCTTATGTCGATCAGTTTTCCGAAGGCTACACAGGAAGTAGACATTTCACAAACAATTCACATGGCACAGCATGATGAATATGTTTTACTGTCAGGTCAGAACTAATAACAGAGAATATCAACACTGAATTTTAGCAATGATCACCATCAGTCCGAGAAAAGGGGAAAAACACAAATATCAGCTGAGCTCAGTTTGGAACCAGGAAGTTTTTCCTGAAGTTTTACAATTGAAAAAGTTCTTGAGTGAAATGTCTTGCAAAATTATCGCCCAGGTTTAATCAGGGGGACTTGCATAATGTATGGCATAATTCATCTCTAGGAGCAAACAAAACAATGGAGAACAAAGACAAACAGCCAGACTAAACAAAGTAGGATATTCATTATTTTGTGTGATTCAGTTACAAAAGGGGACATCTGTGCATTTGAATACTAACAAATTACCTCCCATAGCATAATAAATGCCAGACATAAATCATTTGTCATATTTCATTATGGCTCAAAACAGGAATGGATAAGCTCTGGTTTCCATGTTTTCTCCTGATTATTATTTCCCACAATCTGCCTAGATGCTGCTGCATTGCGTTATTTGCTTAAGCAGTTTTATTGAATCATATGTAACAATAGATTATTCAGTATATTCATTCTTTACACACCCTGTAGTCTGTTACCTCTACTGTGGAATCATGTCATTTATGTAACTTTCTTTCCTCTGTAGCAGTTCCTTCAGTTCTTAAGATGTTTTTTTGACAGCTTCCAAAGAAGACAGATTCTGCTGTATCTTGAAAATACAAGGTTTATTTATTTATTGCTTGTTTGCTTGTATTTCTTGCTTTATTTCCGTCAGTATAAAATGCATCACTTAATTGATATTTGATGCCACTCTGAGTCGATGGCCAGTGATTCTGTCCTCACATCACTGTAGAGAATCAAGGTCCATGAGGCTGTTGCTAAGCTTATAGATTCTGATTAGCTTAGCTAGTGTTGATTGCACTGTTAAAATGGAGGTTCAGCTGAACTGCAGGTAGACCAAATGTCTGAGCTTCAATCAACCCTGACCCGTAGGAATTAACTAAACTGCAACAGCAAATAACTTTTCTAGGAAACGCTGGCTGGATTATGTTCAGAGGCTGTTTTCTTTTCTTTTTAATAAACAAAGCACTATTTTTATTAAAGGTAGCGGCATCACCAGGAGGGAGGGTGGGCGTATTAAGTACACGACCGGAACAACAGAGACTGGGTAAAGAACCTGCTTTGTTGTTTAGGGAACAAAAATACTTTGGTTCAAGTTTAAAAAATTAGGATTTTGGTTAGATGTAAACAAGCACATTGTGTCTGAAGTCACTGTGAACTTCCTCTGTATTAAACCAGACCTGGATTTTTCCTTAACATTAGTCAAGTGCTGTAAGAGTCTAAATATAACCATAAAACCTTTCTCTCTACAAGTGGATATTGTACTGCAAGATCTGATATTTGGGCAGAAAACATTAGGAGACAGGGTTGATGTAACATAGGTGTGTCATGGGAGATGCTGTTTCTGATAGCTTACCAGCATGCAGTGGGGCAATTATCATTATTATCATTTTATCTGTGGTGCTTTGTTGTTACTGACCTGCTAACGTGTTGTATTCTGCAGTGTTTCCACTGCTCTTCATGTTTCATCATTGTTGTCATTAGTCACTATGAATGAAGGCGATTGCAGCAGGAGTGCTGTTGTGTGCAGTTACTCAGATTGTCATCCAGTGATCTCATGACACAATGCAACACTGACAGTAAATGAAGTTCCACAAATGAATTAAGTAAGAAACCATTTCCCTGCTAAACTTCTATATATGCAGATCTAATTTTGAGATAACACGTCTACGTGCACTTGTAATAGTTGACTATCACCACCATTAACTAATATTTCAATCACATGTACGTCATATTATAGTGGATATGGCTGTCCCATATAAAGGCACTAGTGGGACAAGCCTTTAAGGCACAGGGTTCAAGTCAAGGGCTACTCTGGCCTGGGGATAGTCAATAGTGAGGTTCTGCAGATGGATTCCCCTTTTGACCTGCCACTGACTAAGAGATTATTTGGAGAGGCTGTTACTTCTATGCGGCAGGTTAGAGACCGGAGAAAGAAGCAGGGTGGGATGTTTGACCTCTGCAAGACAACTGACATTCCTCATACCCTCCCAGTTCAACTGTCCCCCCTCGATACCCTACAGGCAGGAAATACTTGTTCAGAGAGAGGAGAGAATGTGTTATTCAAAGCTTGGACAAAGCAGCCAGGCTTAGTACCAATGATGCAGTGTGTGATGCCGAAAATCAGAAAGTGCCACAAGAAGGAGGAGCTGCTCCAAGTTTTAGGTTCAAGCCTGCCGGCCCCTTGGCTGTCAAACCAGAAGAGTTGTGCAAGATACTAATTTTCACATTAGGATATTTTCTCCACACAGAAAATTTCTGAGGTCCATGTTTAAAGGCATAGCTTACAAATATTAGACTTATTCACCATGAGAGAGTGTGTCAAAGCAGCTCTGAACCCTGTGTGAAGTGTGGGTCTTGGGGTGTTTGCATGTTTGAATTGATTTCCTATGAGGTCCCAGCAAGGAGGCAGCAGGGGGTGACACTCATGTGTTATTATGCTGCCTGACTGGCTTGGCTTTTATTGTCAATTATACGAAGTGCGCACTGCTTCCCTATCAGAATGTATAAGAGTATTTGGAACTCAAAATAAACCGACTTTCATTTTGAGCTTTTCTGTCACGAGATCAAGAAATGAAAAACACCTTGCTGTGTTCTCCTGGTGAAACTCAGAAGAACCTGTCTGTGCCTTGCAAGGCTGATATCCCAGTAATCTCTGTTGTTCTTCAGGGGTTGCTGAGGATGCAGGATTTCCAGCACTGGGTATCCTCCTTATGCTTGGATGTACAACATCATCTTGGTTGAATGGTGAGGGTTTCTCCAGAATGTCAGATGGTTCTTAATCACTGGATAGACCTGGGCATGTTCACGCCAACTTCCCCTTGGGCACAGTGGTAATGACAAATGGATGGCAGTTGATGCTTCATTGACGGGGAGTGCTGAGTTTCAAACGGGGACCATAGATGGTATTTGGCTGCTGCAGTTTGCAATGACCTAGAGTGGCTGGAACTTCTCACAAACATTTTTTGCCACTTCTGAGGAGTTGTCATGTTTTGGTGATGATGGACAATACAACAATGTATGGTGCCAAACGGATTGTGTTTGAGAGATGGTGTGAGGCTAAGGACATTATTTCTTTTCT
Source organism: Toxotes lorentzi (assembly GCA_037833715.1). Taxonomy (NCBI): domain Eukaryota; kingdom Metazoa; phylum Chordata; class Actinopteri; family Toxotidae; genus Toxotes; species Toxotes lorentzi. Next base: position 23,785,213 of record JBBMJY010000025.1, read on the forward strand.
TTTCCGGATTTCCTGGACAAAGGTAAGGCTTTTTCCACTATCAAGGTTTAAATGGCTGTGTTTTCATGCTGCCATGTGGGTTTCGGTAGCATGCCGATTGGTCAGCATTCCCCCTTAGGAGGTTTATGTAGGGAGCCCACCACCCGTGGCCTGTGTGTAAACCTTAAATTCCTTTGTGGGATTTGCCAGCTGTTTTAGATGCCCTCTAAGCCAAACTGATAAGTGAATTACATGCTTTGCCTGTGCTCACATCCTGCTTGCAGTTTTCCCCTGGCTATGGAAAAGTGAAGTTGTGCTCTAACCCATATATAAGCCTAAGGTTAATGTGTCTTATAGCCGCCCCACACTAGAGCTGCTTGATTTTCACCACCTGTCCAAGAGGCAGCTTAATGCAGGCAATAGCTGTGGCATATAAGAGTAGTGGACTGCAGCCCCCAAATAACCTGTCGACTTATTCCACTTGGGGAATGGCCACCTCATGGGCCATGTTTAGGGGAATTTCTGAGTGACGTCTGTGCTTCTGCTAGGTGGGCATCCCCACGCATTTATTCAGTTTTACCAACTGGACATGATGGCTCCTTCATTAGTGCACTATGTCTGTAGTGCTGCTTCATCCTAATTGTGTGCTAGCCCTTAGGGAGAGCTCGTGGTGTCGACCTTCTTGGGTCAAGGTGTTGTGGGCTTGCATGCAATCCAGGACTGGGCCACATCTCCCATTTTGAAATATTGAGTGGTTTGAAAGAGGACATGGAGCTTCTGTGACTGTTCACACCAGATGGGGCTTCCCATGGTGAAATATCTCACTCAGTTTTCTGAGAACCGGGGTTACCCTGATAACCAACTACTGTAGTAACAATCATCTGTCAAATATGTAGTATTAATTTTCACTAAAACTATGATCAGAATTGGTCTGAAAATACATGTACGATTATTTGATTCTGGTCGAACTCACCACATATTTTGTTTGCAAGCAATGGACTTGAGTTGGACTCAACACTATGATCAATACTATAAAACTAACTAAAATTTCTCCTATCTGACAGCACTGTCATGTATGATTTGATATCCTGTTATCTATGTTTAACTTTGTTATTTGCTAAATTCTAAAATCATTTAAAAAATATGTAAAGAAAAAACACACTGACATTTCACAGAGCACATTAACAAACAGAAAACCCAATATCTCACAAAACCCTGAAATGTGATGACATTTCACAAAAACTGAACAAAAGACACAATAACATTTCATATGACTTATCAACAAAACAGAAAATAGAATGACATTTCAGATATCAAATCAACAGAGAAAACACAGCGGTTCACAAACAGTAAAAGGTAGATGCTGACCTTTCTTAGTTAGAATTCAGACTGAATGTGTATATGTAACTCAAGAGGAAGTAGGGTGAGTTTCAAGGCTGAACTGCTGAATATTTATTTACAGTTTTCGACAGTTGGCTACTTGTATTTCTCCATACTGAGCTGGGTTTTTTAAAAACTTTTTACTTGTCAGCACAACAGCAGTCAGAGTGGACTACACTGTGGAGAACTTTTCATTGCTTTGAAATAAAATGTATTCATTCACCCCATCTTTAAAAATTACTCTTAAAACTTGTTTGAATTTAAAACTGAACACTGTACAAAATTTCTGATTACTAGACTGTAATTTGTTACTATCTGCTACACCTATAGTATAAAGCGGCAGCCACACCACAAAGAGATATTGGCTTGTCAACGCAAAATAGGTCGAAGAAGAACTGACAACAGAGCTGGGCAGGCTGAGGTGAGTGTCTTTAGGCATCAGAGCAGAACAGACAAACTAGCAAGCTGAGTGGAAATCCTCTGGACCACAGAAGGCAGGGATGGCACTGAGCGTGGCAGGATTGCAGGTAAACACGCTAAATGCAACAGTCCTTCTGCTGTAAAATGGCTAGAGAGAACCTTTAACATGCTCCATGATCCAGCTTCTTCCCTAGATATAGGAAAGTCTCAATCATGTGTGTTGTCTAAAGTTATAGAAAGCATCAGTCATGAACAGACTACAATGATATAGTAAGTAAATGTTGTATGAGTTACAGTCAGGATTTAGAAGAACCCTCTCCAGTGAAACCTGTATTTTGTACTCCACCTACCACAGACACTAAAACCACTGAGCAGAATTAGTCAAAAGACTCAAGTTCTTATCCAGGAAAAAGTGTCTAGCTTGATAGCAAAACATTTTAATATTTTGTCCAGGGCATAAGTTCAATGCGGCCACTTTCTGGCACAACAGTGCTCCACAACTCATTAAAAGCAACTTGCAGAATGTTCAGAATAAGCTTAATAGGATCTTATCCAACTTTACTCTCTGAACAGTGACAAGAACATTTACTCAAATCAAGTTAGGTCTCATTCACAAAATTCTACAAAAAGAAAGAAAGAAAGAAAGAAAGAAAGAAAGAGAGAAAGAGAGAAAGAAAGAAAGAAAGAAAGAAAGAAAGAAAGAAAGAAAGAAAGAAAGAAAAAGAAAGAAAGAAAGAAATACAGCTCTTGGTTACACAACTATCAGTCTCACTCAGTCTGTCTCATCCAAGATGATCATAATTATGCAACATTATGCAATATGTTGTTTTATGTTATTGGTTTATTAGATTTCCTTAACCCCTTCCTGCCGGACTTGAATATTTGTCATCTTACCCTTACTCTTTGAGAGGAAAACAATGGAACTAAGCTTTCATCTTCATTGTGTTTTTATTGTCCATAGTTTAATTGTGTGGCAGGGCCAGGTGGCCACAGTGTTATTTACTTTCATTGTTGTCAAATGTATCTGTCTATCTATCTGGACAGTAAGTGTGTGTGCATGTGTATAGAAGGTCCAACAAACATGTTTAAGGCATTTCCTTCCTAAAAACGATTTGCAAAGCTAATTGCTACACTTCTTGGCCATAACCACCACCAATTGTTGATCAGTGAATAAGCCCGGAACAGTTAGCAGAACCCAGTATCACATGATTGTGTACATGCATGGGAAAAAAGGGACCAAAACCTGGAGAACTATTTTGAATAACCACTGGTTAAACTCTCAATGAGGTTCCTTAAAGGAAAAGTCTGGGATACTTCCAGCCTGCCTAAGTTGTCGCCCGTTTTTTAGCTAATAGTACTTGCTTGTCTATGTTGTGATTCCAGGCACTTGTACTTGTGAATTGTGTGTTCATGGGACCTTAATTGTCATGAATAGTTTTTCATGGCACTGCCTGAGGATGGAGAACATGTACAAACATAATATTTAGGACCAACAAAGCTTTAAAGAAAGTGAAAGAGATTAACATTACCAATCAGTCCCACTAAAAAAAAAATGTCTGCAGCATAAGCACATAAAAATATGTTTTATGTAAAGAAGTCAATGTTTCACTCACACAAAGAACCAAGCAAAGAGGCCCCAATAAAAGCTTGATAGAACTATTGCCATCACTGTCTACCACTGTAAGCTGATGTGCTGGCCTCTGGCATCGATTCTGGTGGGCACAGCAGTGCTGACACTGTTCATCTGGTGAGTCATAGCTTCCTTTGTTTTGAGCCATGTGACTGCCCTTTCAGAGATCACACAGTACAGAAAGGCTTGGTTTTAATTGCTGCATGAATTTGAATGTTAAAGCCTCTAATGCACATGGAGGACTCTGGAGTCCATGGCCCAAAAACAAGGAAGCCATCTGAAACCTGAAAAACTTTTGCCCAATTAGAAACTTTCTTGTTAAGAGTGAGGCACCAACTCATCACTCTACATGTGTGGTCACACTCTGGGCACCTTTAAATCAGAAACTGGTGATTTTCATTGTCATCTCAACCTTGTTGTTTTAATTTAGCTTCATAGCAGAGTATAATAATAATAATGATCGCCATCCATTATGTGAGAGTATGTAGAGCATCAAGAAGCATACAAATGTATTTTCAGTTTTACCATTATCATTACACAGCTTCCAGCTGCTAATGAACAGCTGGCTGAAATCAAAGGAGCCATGTGGAGCCTTCATGTAAACTAACAAAAGTTATATTTACATTGAATGTTGCTCATAGAAAAAAAGCACTGTGTATCCTTCAGCTCTAGCAAGACTTTCCAAAGCTTTTCCCTCCTCAACATTTGCAAAGCCATTTTGAAAGATTTAAAATACTGTATTGTTTACATTCATGTAGCAAACAGTTCTTCCCTGTCTTAGTTAGCATATTTGGGTCTTGGTGCATTACAGCCGCTTGTAGATATGTGTACTTGTGTGCATGCTTTTGCCAGATTATGTTCACCACACTCATCAAACAAGCAACACAACAATTAGCACTAAGCACCAAAGGTGGAGATACAGTATCAATAGAAGGACCAAGGACAGATGGACCAAGGCGGGTCCACTGTCCCTCCTTAATTTCCTTTCTGTGGGGCCAAGCAAATAAGGAAGTGAAGCACTGTCTACTTCTCTGATGTGCTCGAGTACCACTACTCTCTTGCATTACTCAGATCAAATGAAAGACTCCATCTGTCCGTCAAAGGGACTAAACATTCATTGTTGGATGGTAGTAAAAAGTGAAAGGCTGAGGAAAAGGAGCACCTTCTTTTATTTCCTATCAATTCACAGCAGCAAAAATGAACAATACATTTTAAGCAGATGATTGTGCAATATAGCACTTACAGAAATAGATTAATTACATATTCTAAATACCCATTATACAAGCTGAATAGAACAACCATCTATAATGTGGCTCAACTTTTTAGATTGAGCCAAGCAGTTTATTAGAAGGAAACAACGGCCGCCCATCAGCTCATTGTAGGGAGTCCAGCCACGTCTGCTATTAGTGTCTGCAACATGAAATTTATGTCCGTGAAGATGTAAAAATGAAACGGAAAGGAGGGTAAGAAGACCTGGAGATGTGAACTGGTGGTGGCAGAAAGCCTCATTCCGGAGTTTTGGAAAGTAACAGTCCCAGTTGCCCCCCCCCCCCCCCCCCCTTCTCATAACAAGCCTCCTCAGACAGATCCATTTTGTCTCCTCTCCTATTCAGACAGAATAACAGAAAAAATAATAAGAGGCAGTGTGCAGAGCATGAAAAATCAGTGGAAGGAAGAAGAATGTGAGAGCAGACTTGCCATACAAACCTTTGATGCTGCTGTGACCAAACCAGCACCATCAAGCTAACCCTGGTGATGTTCTAAAGAATAGGTCTAAGAATAGTGTGTGCATCCAAAGCCTGATGTATCTTATTCCTCTGTGCCATTGAGCTCCATTGTTGTCCAACTGTTAAATCCACATCAGCACATTGTTCAATGACTGTCTAAATCAAGCATTGTCTTCCTGCCACTTGTTGAAGATGATGACGAAGATGATGTGTGATTGCAATGATGGTTTATAAGTACACATGATGTGTGTGACAGTTTCTAATCGTTGAATCGCAGAAAGACCATCAAACTGAAGTTTCCTTCCTTCCAGCAGATCCCTCGTTTAATCCTCTCTGTCTTCCACTGTGTTAGCATGCAAACCCTCACCAATCTCAGTATCTCTCCTGTCCTCTGATTCACGTCTATTAACCCAGAGGTGGGAGAGGAGGAGCAAATAAAACAAGATCTAAAAAGAATCGATAAATGTTTCATCAGATTTAAAAGACGGCGTTAGCCTCAGTTTTATAGGTGCTACGCTACAGTTTCAGGGTGGCCAAGTCCTTGGGTTTAAAAGAAAGGTTTATGGTGCTGTAAACATAGCCCAATTCTCTTTTCCATTTCGACCACATAAAGTCGTGACAGATCAGTAAATCTACACGGCAAAGTGGAAGCTCTTTGCCCTCGCTCCTTCTCCTCTGTAGGTTTCTCTTCACTTTCTCCTTTCTTTCCAGTTAAGAGCACATGAAGGGCAAATGTCAGAATCAGGCTTTGAGTTAATTGTGAATTGTAGCAAATAGGAACCATCCTCTGAGGTCATACAACCAGAAATGTGCTGAATACACAACATGGACCATACAATTTTTTTGTCTATCAACCATGAAAGATGTAAAAAGATGTAAAAGTGCAGCTGCCCAGGTATTAATACTTATGGATATAATTATTTCTTCCATGAGTGAAATAAGCGTTTGACTATAAAAATTGCATTCTACATAGCCACAGCAGTCTTTAGATTTCGAGATCCTCTAACCTTGATCTCAACAACAGTCTGTCTCTATGTTTATTTGAAAGAAGGATTAAAGCTATATGAAATGCATGCAACAACGTAATCCAAGATCAAAGATCTGCTTACAAGCTTTTAAGAACTTTCAGTGACGTTACCCTAAATCTTTTATCACTCCTCTGTGTGGAGGTGTTGCTCATTTGTAAAGGAAACCACTTTAAGAGTGTTAGTGAGGTATGTTTGACTGTGTGATAGGTTTGTATGAGGGTGATGAAATCTGTGATATCGTCAGTAGAGTTGTTACAGTTTACTCTGTGAGGAACATGAATGTCTGTTCCCATGATCAGTCCAACAGCTGTCAATGTGTTTCCTGTTGGTGACACTAAATGCAAAGGCAGGAAATCAACAAACGCCTTAAGGGATTTGTGTGTACGTTCTATCAATGCCCAGAGAATTATGATGTTCAGCCTCGGTGTTTGCCTCTATCTCAGCATCTGTGTGACACTGCTACACAGAGACCTTTAGATGAATTTACAGGCACCTTAAGACAGCACTCGTAAACAAAAGAAAGCCCCTCTCCCTGGTTCCCCGGTCCCCCTGGATCACATAAATAGCAGAGTGTAGAGTTAAATTTAGGTCAGCACTTTATTAAATGTAACAGATGCCTTGGTTGGTCTACCCCAGGGTTTAGGGAATTGCATTTGTGGTCTGCTCTGACAGAATGGCAGACAGTTATGATAAGAGACCAGCAGGGTGGAATCCATTTAACCTCCAACCACTGCAGTGGGAAGGCAGCCAGGCCAGTGTTATCCTCCACAGGCAGGCTGCAAGAGAGGAGGCCAAGGCGGAGGTAACAGGTGGCGGAGGCAAGACCAGGCAGACCAGGGAAGCGACCGTTCTCCGACTCATCACCCCTCTTTCTTCATCATTAACCTCACTCAATGACTGCAGTGTTAGAAGAAGCACAAAAGGAGTAGTCCTGCACACAGGAAGGCTGTGCATCCGTCCATTCAACTTTCAGTAGAAAGTGATGTATCCGTCCCACCAGTGTCATTTTTAGCATCAAACATGTGGTGACAATTGCTATGTGCAGGTTCTTTTAAATGATAAAAAAAAAATCGTAGCTAGGTGGCTAGCTATAAAGGAGATATTCTTAACCCTCCTTGTAAAGCACTAACTGACTGTAAATGTCTGTCAGTGAGCACAGCACCTCACCTATTGGCATCACTTAATGGAATTATCCATTAAAAAACTATCCATAAAACCAAAAAGTGTGAATTTGAAAAAGAAAAATTCATATATATTTCACAGAAAGAAGTTCCAGTCTTGGCTGAGGTGGATCCATATTTTCTTACATTTTACTGATTTTCTCCACTCAGTTAAGATTTGCTTTACATTTTTACATTTGGTTGGAAACCTTCTACCTGACAAAAGAGTTCCAAAAAATCTTCTCCCCTACAGAGCATTGTGTTAGCTCAGGCAGAGCACTGAAGCTGCACTTTCATTTGCTGACTGACATCAGCTGCTTCAGTTACGCTGCGCCACCGTTAGCTCATTCACCTGCTGCTTGGCTTCCAGACGATAACATCCAATTATATTCATACTGGTGCACGCTGGCCTTTATAATATGACACTTCTATCGCTTTTACAATAGCTTGCTGCAACACCGTCTGCAGCTGCAGCTCTCTCCACCAGCCCAACCTCCTCCTTATGTGCTCCTTATTAGCCCAGTCCCAAAATGAGTAACAAAATAGTTTCTACTGATATTTTTGACACAGATCCACTGGTATATACTGCATCCAGGAAATAGCCAAATACCCACACACGAGTTCAACACCAACAATGACTTTCTCCTTTTCTTGCCCGCTCATCTTTAAGGTATACATACATGTGTGATGAGAATAGTTCTTCAAGTATAATCTTAGTCACTATGTCATATTGTTTGAGAGCTCCCTCAAAGAGCACAGCCTTTTCAGTAAAATCAAACTCTACAACCATTTGCTATAAATGCTCAATTTCCTGACACAAGTCTCTCAGACTGAAATGTCACTTGGTGCAAAAATAGCAGCATTGGAGTGGCTGTCGTGATTAAAGGAGAACTGGTCTCAGGACATGTCAGCTTTGCTTATTGACTTATTTACCTCATTGCTTTACTGTGGATGAAAAATAATGTCAACCACAACCATATGTATTTTACATCTAGACCAGTGATTACAGATTAGATGGCCACAGATAACATCATGTAGGTGTTTGTCATGAAATTACTAACTCTGAGGAAACTACATTATTATTGGTCAAACGTGTCATCAAAGGTGATCTGTATTGTTAAAATCATGCTAGCAGCTCTGTTAGGCTGCACATTTGGCACAGCAATGCTTTAAGCTAAATACTAACATCAGTGCATTTTTACCATGTCCATCAACTTTGAGTGTTACTGCTGCTGAACACAAAGTACAGCAAACACTGATGGGAAGGTCATTAGCTTTGCAGGTATATGATCCTCAACCAAAGCAGTAGATCCTGAAATTTTGACCTTGTAATGGCAGTAGATGAAAATTCATGAGATCACAAGTCATTTAACGTGATCCTCTGGGGGAACCAAGTTTTATGGGAATCCATCCAATGTTGATTGTTACAGTGACTCAGTGGTGAGCACATGTCTTCCAACATAACTGTCATAAGTTCAAATCCCAGTTGGGGATACTGTTCAGGTCTTGAAGTACTGTTATCTTGAAACTAGAGTAACACTAATCTCATTTAAGCCTTTTAATGAGTATTCATTATTTGCCTTTAATTGAATCAACTATATTATTGTCTTTCAGCTGCTCCAGTTAGGCGTCGCCACCATTGATCACCATGCACATTTAATTTGGCATCTGCTTTTACACTGGATACTTACTGATGAAACCTTGCTTTAGGGAAGCCTCCCTAAATGAATCAGCTCCAGTGAAGAAAGTGTTTCTTCTTATATTTATTTATGTATTTGTTTTGTTATTGTGTGTTAATGTATAGATAATTAAAACAACAACAAAAGCATGTTATTAGTATAAAATGGTACATTATTTAAAGCTTGTCAGTGTTTTCGATTCTATAGTCGCAAATCTCTAAATCTTTCTCTCTGTGATTTTGGAGATGGACGGATTAGAGGAGAATATTTTGTCAAACAGAGCAATCTTTTTCCTGTGAGGCATTGGTTGCGATTTATCTCTGCCTGCCTCCAGGATGTCCTGGCGTTAGGTATTCATGTGACCAGCTGGAACCGCCAGATGTGTCAATGGATTCCTTCACTGAGCGATTGACTGCTGTTCGGTTTCATAAGCAGGGCGATTGACTACTGCTCGGATTCATAAGCTGTGTGATTGACTGCTGTTGGCACAATAGCTGCCAGCGGCGCAAGTGGTGGCTGACAAACGACAGAGTTGAGTTGGCGGCGAGGGAAATTACCTCGGCTCTCTGCAAAGCCACCCGGTAATCATCCCACATGCCCGTGTCTCTCTCACTGCCTTTTTACTGCCACACTCAATCACTGCCAAAAAGATAATACAGACAAAACTCCAGCAGAGCGGTTTGTGTGGAAATGTGTATATGAGTGTGGGGTTATAACACCCATCGGTTGAGGTGCTACACAGCCTGAGACATTGCACATTTGCACTACAGACAAAATAGCCTCCCTAATGTATATACATAGGACAATCAAGACACCTAGATGATTATGAACATCTGTAAACTACTTGCTGTAACAAGTGACATGCCATTAAATATAACAAAATTAATGTGACAGCAGGAAATGAAGAAAAAAATTATCATGAATTACCATTCTCTGCTTTCTCTCTCAAATTTAATTGTCTTGTGGAAACCTAATCACGGAGTGCTGACTGCTTCAGTTAATTTGTATTATGTTTTAATTGACTGTACAGCAGTCAGGTGGCAGCCATTATGAAGAGTGGGAGAGGAAAATACCACATTATGCTGCATTAAAGTCAGTTAATTGGAAAAGTCCTCTGTGAGGGCCTGCACTCCTTCACTGCCACTGCTCTGTCTCTGTAATTATTTTTATACACTTGCTCTTGTGCAGTATCTCTGCAAATAAATGTTTAATAATGGCCGAGCTGCAGCGACTGGGGATGCAGGAGACGCAGTCTTCTCAGAGAAACACTTTAATCTTACAGGAAACTTTGACTACGATTAATGGCTTTTGTTCGTCGCAGCTCAACAAAGTCTGAGGAGGCTTCTTTGTATAATGCCGCTCTTTCAAGTCTGGCAGGAAGAATGCTGCTCCACAAGGTCATTGTTGCTAGAAACACAATATATTTCAGTGATTTATTTTATTTAATTCTTGCATTATTACACTTGTCCGTCTTCCGTCGAAGCTGTGAGGAATTTCTAGCTTATTCATAACCTCACCTTCCCCAATTAGTAAATCTTTATTTTGTAATAATGGGAAAAAAAATCTGAATTGCTGGAAAAGGATCAGTTGTTCATCAAGTGATTAGTCAAAGCTCTGTTGGTGACTGGGACCTAGTGTGTTTTTCCATGAGCAACTCAACAACTCAGTCAGTGATGTCGTCCAAGAGGAAACACAAGCAAATTATATCAGGCATTGTGTTATGGTCCATTGCGTCAAGTGCTTAAGACTAAGACATAAAATCTTCTCAAATGAACTCTATCTTTGAAACAACATGTTTAATTACAGCTACTCTGAGTTAAAATAATCATGTGTTTGTTACGAGGGATGGATATACAGATGTAATACATTGACAGTGAAAACTTATGATCATTTTTGGTTTTCAGTAGGTCGGTTTTGTCAGTTCGAAAATTATTATTTGAGCAGCATAACATTGCCTCAAACATATTTTGGCTACGTTAGTTGTGTATGAACAGACGTTTAAGGAGACAGGGTGGCTAAAATGATTTTTTCTCAGAGGAATTAACATAGTTTTCCAGCAGTTAAAGAACAATACCATTGTGTTTGCGGGGTGTAGCATGGTTCAGCAGCATACTTTGTGAAATGGTTAGCTCTAATGCTGTTCAATAATGCATAAACAATTCCTATTCACTGATACTTTTGTTAGTTCAATCATACTGCGTTTGCAGTGGTACATACATACTCCAGGAAATAATCACATGCTTGCACATGACAAAACTTTCAGTACTTTCAACTTTTCTCACCTACTCAGCTTTAATGTGTTACCAAACTACCTGCCAGACATATAAATGAAAGCATTACAATGTGTTCCAAATGCACTCAGTATTGTGTGAAAAAGTTCAGCTTTAAGCTGCGTGGGTGGTAAATGACAGAAACATGTTTTCCCCTCAGGGCTAACCTTAGCCGTATGCACTGCATCTGCCGAGACTGTTAAGCACTACAAACCTGTGTACTCGACTCAGCTGCTGCTGATAGCAGCTTTCGTACACGCTCGCTGCCCTCGCTTACATGCTCAACTGCAGCCTGAACGTCAAAGAAAACTCAGGACACCATTTGGAGGCTTCAGGGCTCACCAGATTTCTTCATGTACTAGAATCAGATTGTCGTTTCAGTTCTTGTTAGCCTGTGGGTATTACTCCTGTGGCCTGCAGACTTTGGCGAGACTACGGTTTGGTTGACACAAAACAAGTTCACTTTTCAAGTTTTGCATTTTGATTTAAATACTTGTATTGTTTCCAGGACTTTTTTCCCCATTACTCTCATGAGAACACATGCATATGAGACGGCAGAATTCAGTTTATTTACAGATCCATGTACATTGAGGCAACAAAACACTTGAACCTCCCAGTACTAGTACTAGAGATTAGAAGTTAATAGTTAAATATTTCCTAATTACATGTTAATTGTATGTCAAAATTAAATCAACTAAAAATGCCACATATAAAATGTCATAATTCAGTAACTTACCTTCTAACTGTGACAGTTTTCACTTCAACACGAAACAAGAAACCATCTCTGAATTAGTTTTCCTTAGTAAATGCTGCAGGCTCCCATAGACTCCTGATTAATTCAACTATGATGTGAAATAGTGGGCTATTCGTTAAAGTCAAAACTGTAATGTTCCACTTGGGGTTAAAGCTGAGGATGGGCCACTCTTCAGTGCAGTGAAGATGATAGGGGATGTAAGTGACTGTCCATTACATAACAATTCATCCCAACACAATGTGACTAATGGTTTCATTTGGATGGTAAAACACGGTGAGCCTTTGGGACTGTAAGCTTACCAGCAGATGCTGCTTATTGTTTCACTCTTTAATGAGGCTCCCTCAAGGCTTTCTCATTAAAAGAGTTGTCAGTGGTGGTAATCGAAGCGTGGCCCATAAACACATAACACACTGTTATGACCTAAACCACTGTTGTTGGACTCCAGGCCAGAATAATATATGATGTAAAGGAACATTGGGGATAATGTTGATAGACTCAGAACATGATATGCCTGGTTTTGTCTTCCTTGGTAATTATTTCCATAAATATTTCATCTTCCATTTTCTTAAACCGCTATTACAAAGCCATGAACACTGGATCAATATGATTGACTTTTCTTTTTTTTCTTTTTTTTTGCTCCACTGGTTGTGGGAGCCAATATAATTGAGTTACTACAACTGCAGAAGCCTGCCCATGATACAAAAGGAAGACAGTTTGCAGACAAGAAGCTCGTTCTTCAGAAAAATAAAGCTAGTATTGACACAACATTGCAAAAATGTATGAGGTACCAAGTATCACATGGTTTGAGCTCAATAAGCATTATGGATGATAAAAATGTATGTTTTAGCAAGTGAAAAAAACCATCTTAGCAAGCGTCTCATAAAAAGCATACAATGAGGAGGAACCAGTAGGTGGGTCGATGACTTCGGACAGAAGAGGTGCTCCAGAAACCACAGGTCACTGCCGTATCAGTTATGCACACACCTACTCTTTTATCATGCTCAAGCTAACCCCCACAGGCTAAGCACAAAAGGTTGCCAAATAGTTTGAACAACCATCCACTCTGACTACCAGGACATGACTAAGGGATTTCCAAAGTAAGAAAGACCCTAGTGCCATGGTGCCAAAGTGGTTTGAGTCCTTTTTCCATGACTTGAAACAAGTTTGGGGAGTAAGTGGATGGCACCCTAATGTATTCATAGGGTAACTCCTGAAAGTGGAACTCAACAAATGTATTCCTCAGGTCAGTGGTGGAACCTGTGGTACTGCTGTACTATCAGAATGTGTGCTATGGAAGATCCTGTATGGATATCATGTTGGGTCTGTGGTCTGAACTGTGTGACAGTATGACATAAATACACAATAAAATGCTATAATATGACAGAGACCAGATCATTTAATTTAGTAAAATGTGAACCTGACCTTGTGTTTTCCTTTCAGATACTGCATAGCTACTGTTCTACCGTATCCCACAGGTGTTCTGCTGGATTCTGGATATTGTTGATCTGAGCCCCTTCAAGCTCAATCAAGCTACTCCAATAAGACAAGCAGAATCGAAGAAACTCACCCATTCGGTCAACATTGAACCCCAATGTAAGATTTTGTATTTTGTAAGCTGTATGTGTTCAGTGAGGATGGGCCATGGCTCTGCGCGTTGAGCAGGTTCGCTTCTACTTCCTGTTCCCTGAATTGGCAGTTCAGTCCCTGGCCCTCCAAGCCCAGGTTGCATCAGGAAGGGCATCAGGCATAAAAAAGTTATGGCTAACCAACTATGCGGATGGTGATCTACCATACTGAGAGAAACATGCTGTTTGTTGGTTAAAAACTGATCTAATCAGCTGTGTTTCGCCCACAGTTTGGTCCATTTGCTGCATCGCAATGTCACCAATAAGGAAGCTATCGAGTGTGGTCGAGAGATTTAGAATGGGGTGGGTGTGACTGGTCAGACATACCAAAATTTTAGCCTAGTGTTTTAAAGAGACATCAAACCATCTCTAAATTCCAGACCTGCTGTCTGAGACCGGATAAAACACTGATTTTGTTTTGAATTCCAAAACTATCACTGCAGTGTTTAAAATCTCAAAGCCCTTTTAAGCAGAAAGCGAGTGTATTGTTATTGTACTGATTACACAGCTATGTCAACGTGTTGAGCCACTGATGTGGAGCTCACTGGAGATCCGTCCCATCATTTGAACTGACTGTTAGAGGATGTGTTGCTCACCTTTCTGTTTGAGCAAACACCAGAAACCTACAGAGAGATTGCAAGCTCGCATTAGCAATTGCAAGTTGTATAAAAACTGTGAAAAATGCAAAAGGCTGTACTACACAGCTGTGAACGGTTATAGCAGACTGCAGGGTTGTACGCTATTTAGGAAAAAGTATAACAAAGAGACGGGTGTGGACAAGATTGCAGGTGTGAAATATGTGTTTCTAGGTTGTTTTTACCACAATGGTCCATCTTATTTTCACCCTCACCACACCTGACCTCTGACAGGTACCACCTTTGGAGATGTGCACACAGCCTGGGAGGAGAAGTTATATTTTAATTAATTACAGACGTTACAGTCTGACTACAAGGTCAAAATGATTGTTATGAGAGAGCATACCTTGGTGGAGATGAAGGAATCTCACCAGGGATTGAAGGATTTTCTCAAGCGATATAATGTTCTTCAACCTCTGTCACCCTGTAATGCCCCACCCATACTTTAACTGCTGTCCCTAAAATCCCTGAAAATTTTATATTTCAAAATGTAGACAAATGTGTCCTCTGTCACCCAGTGTTACTCTCATTGTGGGATGACTTACAGTTTTTAAATAAATCCCCTCCGAGCACAGAGTGCTCTGACCAAAACTCCCATTCACTGCCATGTTAAACTGAGCTCTTAGGATCTTATCAAGAACAAAGATGATGGGAGTTTTTAAACTGTGACAGCTCCTATACTGTAAACAGTAGGGATATGTATTATACATCAGTGTCTTCACTGAAGCCTTGTGATGCTCATGGTGAAAAAAAATGTCTTGATCGCACTTGTACTTTTTAAGCTATGAGGGCATTTTTGATGAAAAGATTTGGCTTACACACTGTTGTCTGCTGGGGATACATCATACATATAGTGGTTTGTCTGTGTATTTACTTTCTGGTCCAGGAGCTCCATAGCAACCACTGACTCAGCAGTAACTGGGCAGAAGCAGACAATTTTGAGTCTGACTGGCTACTTAGATTATTTAGTTCTTTTTGTCTACATTCTCACTGTTGGCCATCTTGTCCTCTTGCAGTAGGAAACATCAAACTGTGTGTCTGTGAACCTCTGTGATTCAGGCACTGCCATCAGTGCTTGAACTGGTTATATATTCACCCATAGCATTACCTGAGGTACTAGTAGAAGTTAGTGCCATAAATAATATCACCCACAGTCCCTCATGTACTCCTGGATGAGAGCTCCCTCACATCCACTTCTACAAATATCCAAATATCTGACAGCTGATTATCCTGGATACATACCAAACAGCAGGTAGCAGCTGTGCATTAGAGACACTCTTGAATGATCACCAAGACAAATGGTTCATCATTCATCTCAGTATTCCCTTGGTTGGATTGAAGGGTGGTACACATTCCATTTTAATGACAGTGAGTTTTTGGTACTGCCAGTGGGGGGGCACTAAGGTCAGACACTTTCATATTCGACACATAATGGCGTTAATTGCTATAATCAACAAATTATACATTTTAAATTGAAGTCAAGCACAGAAAACACATGTGGGTCATACTGTACTGTGGTATTCCACAAACCAAGGTTCTCTTCTGCACCGTGGGCTCTTGATGCCATTTGGTTTCGGTTCAGGGGAAGGATGAGGACAGCCCTCCCTCTAATAGTCTAATACCAATCATTATAATTGGGTTTCTGTTTAAGGGAGTGGAGTGACAGTACAATTCTGATTATTTCAGTTGGGCAGAAATAATAGATAGGGAACAGGCAGTCCACCCTTTTCTGGAGCTATAAGTGAAAAAAAAACTGTATAATCATCACTTTCACAACCATGACCATTAATGATACCAAACTATGTATAGATAAAGCACAAACTCAAACTTACTTGAATTACATTATGATTCAAAAAGAGCATGGCTTGCCCATTTAAAGCACAAACATTTACTGAGTAAAGAACAGTCCTTGTTAACAAGGATTTGAGAGTGTAGAGAGTTTAGAGGATGATTCACTGCGCAGTGCAGTGAATCAATGCAGACTAGAAAACCCCTCAGCGGTTTCAAACAGTTCTCAAGAAACTAATGGGGAATTTAAAGGTCGCTATCTGCTGTACATTTTAGTAGCTCTCAGCAAAACACATTTAAAAAATAAAATAATGAATAAAACAAACTAAGACCAACAGAAAAACAGAGCAAAATGAACTGAATTGAATCACAAAAAACAATTTCAAACAAGTAGGTTTTTAATGGTGATTTAAAAGATGAGACAGTTTGTTGCCCTGATCTCTCATTTCAATGTCTAGAAGCCCTGACTGCAAACGCTCTATCATCTTTGTTCATCAAACCAGACCTTGGACCAACCAGAGGCAATGCTGCTGATGATCTGAAGGAGTAGGAAGGGACATCGTGCAGTATCAAATGTGATAGATAGCTTGGGGCAAAGCCTCTCAGAATTTTGTAAGTGATTGATAAAATCTTAACATTGATTGTAAAAGTAAGAGGCAGCCAGTGAAGAGAAGCCTGGATTGGTGTAATGTGGTTTTGGATGAGCTGGAGCTGGGAGAGAGATTTTTCAGTTTTACTAAGACACACACTCACACACCAATGAGGTAATTTGGGGTTCGGTAGGACAGGGATTGAAGCCTATGACTGGTAGAGGACCCACTCTACCTCCTGAGCTGCAACCACCCTAAAACCAGGACTGAACCAGTGAGTTTACAGGACTATCTGGAGTGCGTTTATGATCAAAGACGTTGCCAAGACTTCTGGAATGCTGAGTACTGTCTTGACCTATATAAAATCTCTGTCTTCTCAGAGTTTAGCTACAGGAAATTCTGTGACATCCACTTCTGTATATCATGTAGACAGTTTAGCAGGGTGGCAGGTTGGCAGTGCTACGTGAGGCGTTTTCAGGGTCATAGTTTAGCATTGTAAGCATAAAGGTTATTTAAAATTGATATTTTGTTTGTGTATGAGCATGTAAATGGAGAAGAGGACTGGACGAAGCACCAAGCCATTGTAGCTGACCTAGAGTCAGCAATATCAATACAGAAGCGTCTGTCTTTCATGTAGGAATCATTGCCGAGCCGTGCCATTGATACCAACCCTAACAGTCTCAAGACAGTCCAAGAAGATATCATGAGGATATTACTAGTACTGAATGCTGTGCTTAGAACCAGGAGCACAAGAATGGATTTATGGCCAGCATCGGCTGACAGCAATAAGTCATTTGTGACTGTGAGAAGAGCAGTTTTAAGAACTCATTTTTTTCTGGAACCAGATCAGAATTTTTCAAAAACTTAACTTTCATGAATAAAAGCAAGCGCTTGGCCTGCTACTATCTTTTCCTCAACCTTAGCTAAAAATGGGAGCTTAGAAATAGGTCTAAAATTGTTAAGGTCAGAAGAATCAAATCAAATTTTTTAAAAAGTGGTTGAACAAGAGCAGGGACTGGTTGAGAGCACTGTTTAAAATTTGCATTTGAATAGAAGGAGAAACTGTGTTAAAATATCCTTTAGAAATTTTACAGGGAGAATGTCTAAAGTCCTGGTTGAAAGTTTCATTTTCATTATCAAATCACACAGGATGGAGAACCTGGATTGAATGAGCAGGAGGAAACTGCACAGGGCTTCTCAACCAACCAACTGGAGAACCCAGGGCCGCAATTCAACCGATAATAGCAGAGATCCTTTGGGAAAAGAAGCAAAGAAATTTGTTGCATTTCGCAGGCATCCAATATCTGGCAGGGGGAGGACCAGTGCCAGGGCTCACAATCCTAAACAACACTTTGGGGTTGGACATATTGTTTTCTATGAGAGTAAACAGATCTAGAGTTTTTCAACTTCTGCATTCAAAGCCAGAGGAGTAAGTTTGTGCAGGTTCTGGGATGAGGCTGTTTTCATTTGGGGTTGTATCATTAAAAGCAGCAGTTTCCTCTCTAACAAGAGTGGGTGTGATTAGAGACCAAGTGGTGGTTATAGAGTCATTCCTTGAGAGGAGACTTAAATTAGAGTGTGGAAGAATCAGGATCATTAGAGTAGCTAAGGACATTTACTCCTAGAATCTTTCTGAGTGACTGACTGAGTCACAAACAATGCCAGTCGGGGTAAGAGACAGTCTAGTTAGTGAGATGATCCATAGGCTGCAACGGACCCAGACGCACCCGGCTGAGTATTCCAGCACTTGACAAGGTACTGAAGTACGGTTTCTCTATAATCCAGCTCCCCAAAATGTATAGTTGAAACAACCAGGGTTAAAAGTGTGCTGCTGTGCATAAAAGGCAGTTTATGACAGCATTTCAGACAGGTTGATTTGCAGACTTGACAGGAACCATTAAATCTGCATGTCATCAATATGGACATGAATCATCCTTAAATACAGATTTAGCTGCTCAGCTGAACATGCACAGCAAGTAAACTTGGAGTATTCAGACTTGACAGCCAGATGTTGGAGTAATTCCAATCATACATGTGCATCACTGGATCAGTTGAGAGATTCATGAATGGTAAGAGTTGAATGTATTTCTGAATACTCAATGTAATTTCTGAAACTGCTCATCTCCTGGGATTTTACATACAACAGACTCTTGAGTTTAACTCAGAATGGAGCTAGGAAAAAAAATAAATAAATAACATCCAGTGAGCATCAGTTTTGAGGACAGATGAGAGAGGTCAAGGGAGATTAGCCAGACTGGTTGGAGCTGACAGAAAGGCTACAGTAACTGAGATAGCCACTGTTTACAACTATGGCATCTCAGAATGAACAACACATCTAACCTTGAGGTAGATGGACTACAAAAGCAGGAAACTACATCCATTTCCAGTCCTGTCAACCAAGAACAGAAATGTGAGGCTGCAGTGGACACAGACTCACCAAAACTGGACAGTTGAAAACATAGTCTTGTCTGATGGATCTGGATTTCTGCTGAGGCTGCAGATGGTCCGGTCAGAATTTGGAGTCAACAGCATGAATCCGTAGACCTAACCTGCCTAGAGGCCACAGTCCAGACTGGTGGTGGTGGCGTGATGGTGTGGGGAATGTTTTCTTGGTTGAGCAGGATAATGCTCCATGTCTCAAAGGAAGTTTTCCAACATCTTGTGAGATAAATGTTTGTTTTAATTAATACTACTATTAATACTACTATACTATCTGTACTATAAATAACTGAGTGTGTTATGTTTGTTGCACTAATTACAGATTTATTGCCAACGTCATGGCTGTGTCTGAAAGGAGATAACACGAATAGACCATTCAAATCAAGCACAAAAGACAGGAGGCAGCACTGAAAATAGCTATTTGTAACTGCTCTGAATAAAATCCGTACTGTAGGGCTGCAGGTGTAGTAAATCTGTCCTCTTCAGGCTGAGGATGGATACGACTCTGAGGCTGGGTAAGAAAAATAATGGGGCTCTCCTTTCCATCAAATGAGGTAAGATGCACTTTGCAAACAACAGACAAAATACTACTTTGTTATTGATTCATCTCTTAGATTATACAGTACATACAGGACATCTAATAATTATTACCATATTAGCTTTAGCTGGTGCTGTTACTCCTGTCCCCACGAGTAGTTTGCCTGCTGCATTGTGTAATGCAATAATTTAAATATTGCAGTGTTTTCCAAACTAGGCCGCTCCAGTCCAAACAGATCAGCTGCAGTGACCACTCAGTAAACACATAACCAGTGAAGGTGTTCCAGATGCCCATTGAAGGATTTCTGCATGGATGTACCTGGGTGACTTTAGGGTCACAGGCGAGAGGAGCAAAGATGCAAGGAGGCAGAATTATCCCAAAAAAAGTATGTCACCCAGTGCAATAGTGTGGCAACACTGAGATACATTATATGAGCCTTAGACACACACATACTTGTTAGCAGGATCATTGTTAGTTTTTGTTCACAATCAGTTGTATGCTTTAAGTCACCGTTTTGCAACCATATTGAACAAAATGTCTTTTTTTCTCTTTGCTCCCTGTCTTAATGTACGACACCTTGGGATTGTGCAGGTCTGTTTAAAATCTGTCATACTAAATGATTTAAATATATGTTTTAAATATATGCTCATTTGTTCAAGCGTGATGCATAATCATTCCATACACTGTATAGTTCCCATTCACCCCATTACTCTGTACAATCTGCCACAGAGCATATGACTATGTTGCCGTAAGAGAGAGAGAGTGTGTGTGTGTGTGTGTGTGTGTGTGTGTGTGTGTGTGTGTGTGTGTGTGTGTAAGGTGTGTTCTGAGAGCCTGTTAAATTAAATGAGCACTGCGCTGGTGTGTGTCTCTGTAATGTCCCATGGTTTCCATTAAATGGCCTGATGAGGAGCTTTGTACAGCCATGCTGTTGGTCCACAACAAGATGCATTTTTAACAAGCTGTGGTGTGTTTGAATGTGCTGCAGAAAATGTTACTGTCACTTCCAATCCTGCTTTATCTTGTCCCACACTCCCTCTGCACCTCGCACACAACTGTGCCAACCAGACTCTTTAATTATGGAGCGAGGTTAGTGTTTTAATGGAGAGTGTGCGTGCCTGTCTGTGTCGACTGTGTCTACCTCTGTTCGTATTTTTCAGCGTGTCTGTGAGATGATGGGATGAGGATGATGTGTTCTTGTTAACAGGGCGGTGGTAAATTAGAAAAGTGAGGATCATGGGTCAAATCAAGGGTCATGAAACATAAATACTACAATTTGTATTCTTCTACTAACACTTTGCACAGCTCTTACACTCTGGATTATGGCTGCCACTACGGCTGATTTTATGAGCAAGTTACAATTTATGACTTTAAATAAAATCAATCCGATTGACAGGTCCAGTGTGTTATCATGAGATGGCGTGTAAATAGCACAGTCTCACATGTTATTTAACACCATTTTAGTTAGGGTTAGGGTAGGCTTACGGATGAGTCGGGACAGAAATGACAGGGCATGAAGAGCTAAGCAAAAAAATGTGTAGCGACAACCTGTGAAATGACGTCTGATTCATAAGCCATGTGGTGATAGCAGGCTGACAGTTCCCACAAACACTGAGGATCACTAAATAAAATGATTAGTTGTCCTACATGCAAACTCTAATGGACAAAAAAATGACATAAGCATAAGTAAATAAATAAACACTAATTGCAGAAATAGATCAATAAAAATAAAATAAAAATAAATAATTTTTAGAGATGGAAAAAGGGTATATCTGTATATTTACATTTGGTTTTTAAGCGTTCTACATTTATGTATTGATATATTTCTACATGCAGTTATGTATTTATGTCTGTGTCCATATGTTAATAACGTAGGCAGGTCTACCTAATGGTCTATAGCTGGATTGGTTATGGCAGTGTGACTGGATTGGATACTGCCTTGACTTGACCCCACACAGCTTTGTCTTTAGCTCGCTACTAGCTACTTAGCTAAACTGAAGTTGTTAACACTTTTTTTATGGTTGAAAAGTTTTTTATGAGGTATTGCCAATAATTTAAGATCATTAATGAACAATGTACCCAGTGACTGCCTTCAGTTTTGTGTGGGGGAGATTAATGGAGGATTTAGCCCAACACTGACACTGATGTAGGAGTTGATTTAGCAGTGCTAGACAGTATGTGGGCTCTGCACATTGTCCGCAAAATCAGGTCTGGGCATTTTCCAGAGTTGCCCTTTCACACATACAGCACACAACCTGAGGACGTCCATGTGAGATGCGTTCACTACTGTTTTGGTTCAGGTGAGGGGCGGTGCCAGGGTAGAGTGCGCAGGGCGGCCGCTTGCTCCCCGTGAATTCTCCAGACTGTTTACTGTTTACTGTCTGTTGTTACAGTCTGTAAATTGTGTCTGATTTTTTTTCCTTACTGCTGCAAAATTAAATTGCCCAGTTTTGAACTATTAAAGAGATGACAAGCACGTTTTGAATGGGCGCTGCAGTTCTCTGTATAAATTGGTAAATTATTAGACTGTATTCCTTTTGTCAACACATGACTATCTCTAATTCAAAAATTCTCATTCAAAGTAACAAGCTCAGAGTTTTACCAACCCACTTCGCTGCTCCCTTCATGGCTGCAATGCTTTTTAGCCTCTTTTAACCCATTGTTTCGGGTTTCCAGCCCTCAGACTAAACACAGCTCTAAATGTTAAAACATTTTATCAATGGGCAAATGTTCCTTATAAAACCTTTAACCATAACATGCTGTTACTATTATAAATACAGGTCTAAACATGGAAAGCACCTGGTTGTGCTGATCAGAAACCAATCAGATTTGAATGTTATTTGCAAAGTTTGATGAAACACTTGTGCGAGTGTAATTAGCACACACAGCAGATAGGGCTCACGCTCTCTACCTTTTGGCTTGATGCAGTCTGCACTAATGTTGCTCAACATGAAATCAATATGCGATGGATTGTAATGGCTTGAATCTATTAGCAAGACAAAAAAAAGTCCCTGACTCTCGTCTTGCACTTTCCTCAGCTCAATTTAGAAACACCATGCACAACCTTCCCCCAAAATACAACAGGGGACACTCTGAGCTTGATTAATCAAGTATTAAATGGGAATTATTTAAGCTAATGGTCCATTAGTAGCAGCTAGACACACTGCTTACTCTCTCCCTCCTTCTCTGTTCTTCTGCACCATGATGGACAGGGGAGCACAGTCCAATTGAAACAGGGAAGAGACGAGAGGAGGGAAGAAAACAATTTTACTACATAAGACATTCATTTCCATAAGACTATTGCTTACAGTGAAGACAATATTGGATTTGTGTCAATAACTGATGACATTATATTTATTTGGTCTATGCTTGTGTCCAAAGCAACTTACAGTAAGTGCATTGAAACCACATGGGAACAAGAGCTAGATATCATCCGAAATTGGAATTGTATCATTTTGAAACAAATACCTAAAAGCATGTTGAGTGCTACAACACTGATGCTTAGAGATCTTTTTATATTAGTTTGTGCTAATGGCGTCTATGTGTGTGTTAGATCATGGGAATGACAAGAATAACTGGGTGTCATTGGCATAGCAGTGGTAGGAGAGGCCATGTGAGTGTTTGCCACCTGTTCCCTTCTAAAGTGTCAGATGATGGTAGTTTTGTAATCAATTAATTTGTTAATTTGCAGATACTGACTTTAAAAAAGGCACCAACGATTTTACAAGCCAAAGTCAGTTTAATGAAGCAACACCTGCCAGTTGATTCAGGTAGGATTCAGGTTCACTTTTTTTTTTTCCTGATGGTGTATTTAAACAGTCAGTGCTCTGCTCAGCCCTCTTACACTGCTCTCTCTGAAAGCTATGTCTCTGCTTGTTGCTGCTGAAGTTTCCCACTCCCTGCTGATTGATGAGGTCAGAGCTTAGACTCCAAACATTAATGTTACCCCTATTCTACATTTATTTATTTATTAATGTACTTCATGTGAGCCGGCTGACTGAGCTACAGCATGCACTCATCCTGTGACATCAGTTGAATAATGTCCTCTGCAGCTCTGGGGGAGCTTTGCCGAGTCTTAGAAAACTGCTCAAACAAAGTGAGGGCATGGAGTTGGAAATATGTGTGTGTTTACCAGGCAGGCATGGTCTAATGTAAAAATCAAATTTGCTTAATGCGAAGTGAGGGATCAGTATTTTTGGAGTTTGACCTAGGGACCAAAAATTAGGCTTCCTCTTCTGTATTGACTTCATTTTTTTTCTCTCTTTCTTTTTTCCCCCACATTTTATAAAGGTATAGCAATAAAGTGCCCCTTTTAAAAGAGGAGTGCTTTGGAGCATGTTTGACAGCTGTGTCAGCCAATAACAGTCAGCAGTTTGGTGCTTAAGCTTCACACAAGCTTTGGCTATTTCATAAAACATGGATTCCCTGTCACCAGCAGCCTGTGGTTGATGTCATGTTACAGTCATGGTTTTTTTAAGACTGTGTTCAGACTAATAATAGCACTGTGTCCACAACTGTAGCAAAAACGGGGGAGGCTATACCAAAAAGTGTAATCTGGTTCAGTTATGACACAGCACAAAGCAATGTCATCTGACAATGCACTGCATTACTCCATCAAATACGTGTGAGCATAAACGTATAGCGTAAAGCGTAAACTTTGTATAGTCATGGGGTAATTCCACTGCTTACTATGGAAAATTATTGTAACCATGGACTGTATTTTATTTTTATAACACTGCTATTTTCACACTGGTTCCAGAGTAACAGTCTGAACATGTGGACCAGAGTTGTATTTTGATGCCAATTATCAAACAGTTTCATTACATTAAGTTCAGGCAGAGGTCTCCCATAGTTAACCAGTGTACTGGGCTGTTAAAGACCCGACAGTAAATATCATCAACATCTTCTTTGTGACAGAAAGTTGCAACACAAAGAGTTTACAGCAAACGTGCAGTTCTTTATCAGACTGGCTCATCATGTGATGTGTACCTTTAACGTACCTTGTAATGTGATGGGTCGAGTCATCAATCATTTTATTGCACCCTCTAAGTATACCTCACATCCAAAACACAACTGAGGCAAACAGCAGATCCAGGGATGTAATCTGAGGTTAAGTCAGACCAAATCATGATCATTATCATCATTTTTAACTTATCTAAACGGAGCATTTTAAGGAAAAAAAGAAGATCCTGAAAATACAGGGGTATTACATGAAGGAGGTAAAAAAAAAAAAAAATGTCTGTGTATACCTGCTGAGATCTTTTTCACTGAAGAAACGTAATTTTTTCATGTTTTGAACACGTAATTCAGGATGGTGTTGATGTGAAGACTCACACAATGGAAAAGCAGCCTGAGTGTAGGAATGTTCACATTAGAAAACACTAAAGAGGAACAAATCATACTTATATTGTAATGAAAATCTACAATAACTAAATGAACAACTGTATTATTTCCCTTTCCTGTTTTTTCATAGTCGTGTAGTTTTCACATGATCTTTTTTCAAATTGAGCATTTAGAATTAATATTCTTGGAATGGAGTTAACAAGGAGGCTCATGTTCATGATTATGCACAACACATTGTAAGTTCATTGTGATTTATTGGTTTGGTTTAGTTGTAATGTGCCATAAAATAATATATAACACTTGTAAAATGTGAAAACAGAATGGAACAGCTCATAAAACTACCATATTTTTATTTCTTTATTTCTTTATTACACTACGTTTATTCCCTGTTTCCCAGGATGAATCTTTTCTGCGTGGTGATAAATTTAGTGCAAATTATCCATAAAGTTCTCTAACTAGCATCCAGTCAATTCTGTTTCATAAAACATGGCAATTAGCAGAAGTTACCAAAATAAGTCTCCTGCTAAGGCTCTTGGTGTGAAATACCTCTGTGATGTTCGTCCAGCGTTGCTGCTTGTTATTATTATATTATTATTAAGTCATGATGATTAGAAAATGGATGTCCTAGTTTACTTTTCATTTTAGCCTTTTCACTTTGCGACATCACTGAGTTCATCTTCCTCCCAACCATCATCACACTCTCTTTCACTCTTTCACACCTGTTCAGAAACCCACAGGGGCGAGATGCTCAGCGTGAATAAACAAAGAGATAAGATTTCATCATTCATTTCTTTGTTGTTGTAAAAGCAAATGCATGTTTGCTCATCTGCTTTGCCACCAGAGTCACATTACAGGTGACTGTTGTGCGAAATCAGACATCTGAGGATTCTTGGCAGAGACTGACAAGACTTTTTTTTTCTTTTTGTTTTTTGTTTTTTTCCTTTTAAAATTGCTGCTGTTGAATGCAGCAGTAATTCAGTCCAGCAGGGTGGAAGAGACAGAGAGACATGGCCAGCTGCTACCAGCCACATTCTCAGCACACTAACAAAGAATACATACAATCCAAAATGAATGTAGATCCAACATGGTGGCTTTTGCTGCGATGGACCGGACAATGTTTCTAGAAAGTGCAGTTGTTGTGTCCACTGTATTTCACTCTTCCATCCATCCAACTTCACCACTCAGCCGTCCTATTCACTGTTGCTGTGGACTGGAGACTATCCCAGAATACATTCGGCAAGAGGTCTATCAACTTTGTTTCACTCAGACACTCAGAAGACATTCCATCAGAATGGAGATAATCACAATATCAGTTTTTTTAACTGGTCCCATTAGATGTTTTGACTCAGTAATTTATTTCGAACAAGTGACTGGGTTCTTGAGTGGCTCCTACCTTTCTGTCAGTTCAAACATTTACATACTTGTGGTGGGTCACATAATGAGTTGACAATGATATATGCAGATGACAGGCAATTATATCTGTATGTCAACCCTCATGATACTTGTAGTCTGGTTGCCCTTAAGGCTGGTTTTGAGGAAATGAAGACTTGAATGTTGTGTAATTTTCTCCAGCTGAATGAGGACAAGATTGATAATCAAGATAATTGTACGTCAGCTAAACATCAGCTACTGGCTTTTGATTGACTTTATGTTTTTTTTTTTAATCTTTTGGATTTTATTGTGCTACTTTCTTTACTGTATTTTCATTTCCTATTATACATTGTTTTACTGTTCAGTTCTATAGCTCTTTCTCTCATGTTTTATATTTAAATCTGCACTAAGGGGTAGCATAACAAGTGACAAAAAATGTCAGTGCAGTATTAACATTTTCTAAACAAATGTCTCTACATGTGTCAAATTTCATGACAATCTGTCCAATAGCTGTTGAGATATTTGAATAAAAAACAAAAATGAAAACCTCATGGTGGCGCTAGAGAAAAAGTCAGGGGATCACCAAATTCATTACAATTCATGCTCTGGAGATCATAAATGTTTGTACCAAATGGGAATCCATTCAATAGTTCAATAGTCCCTAGGTCAAACTCCATCAATATTATTCATGCATTTTTTGAGTCTAATAAATACCAGAGGAAATATGCTGTGCTGTTCATTACAGACCACTTAGTGTCGAAGTGCCGGTGTCTAAATGTAGGACATTTATTTTGAAACACCTCCAATTTTTATACAAAAAAATATAAAATAGCATCTGTGATTGTCCTCAAAACTGACTGTTGATTGTCCCTCATCAGTTGTCTCATAGCCTGGATCGTGTTCTGTGTTGTCTTCCTCTGTTGACACTTCCTCTTCTAATGCATCTTCACTATCAGTCTCATCATGTCCTCTCTCCTCCTCACTACTGTCATGATCAAAGATCTGATCAAGAGCCTCTTGCAGAGTCGGTGTTTACTTACTGTGATGCCCCAGAATGGACTGCAGGCAATGCCCTAAAGACGCTTTATATATGTGAGCATATAGGGGTTCCTTTTGTGTGTCTGTGAATGAAAGTCTGTCCATGTGATGAATGGACATGTTCATAAACTCTTCATTTTATACACTTTCTCTCACTCACTCTCAATTTCCTGTCGCTGGTCATTTTTGACTGTGATGACCATAGATGGACAAAATTTATATAAAAAGCCCAAATTTGATGAAAATGCTCAAATTATTAACACTTATATGATCTGTGTGTATCGAGAGATATCTTGTGTTATACTAACCTGAACAAAAAAAACTTCTTAATCATCAAATGTTAACAGAAAGTCTAGTGTGGCTAAAAATACACTGTTTATTAGTGGAACTTTAAGCACTTTGTCATTATGGTAAAAAACCGCTATGCAAATAAAGTTATTATAATAATGGAGAATGCCAGTGCTCATCTTGGAGGTCAGCATGTTTGAGCCTAAATCCAGTTTAACCAACCTGACAGAAAATCTGGCACAGCTGTGGGTTGGCCAGCTGCCCAGGAAAATAATAATGAAATATTGAAAATAATGTTTTTTTTCCTCTGTGATACACTTGTGCGTTTTATTTTCAAGCAGGGTTACACACACTCCGATGCTCCTCAGGCATCTCCTCAGACAAAGCTTACTAAAAAGGAGTTTCCCACACTTCTTCATTCATCTTAGTGTTGGAACAGAATGATACTGGTCCTGAAATCAGTGTTTGAGTTTGAAAAGGACAGCACAGGAAGTTTGAAGGATTTTACTGCACCCTGATCAAAGAGGATGGAGCACTTCTCTTTGAATTCTTCATAGCCTTACACTTTGATTAAGACTGATTTGTACAGAAAATTAAAGACAGAGAGAGAGAGCAACACAGACCAAAGCTCCTTCCTTTTAAAGAGCTGTGAATTTCTGTAGGAGGAACTTCTAATTTTGCTAATGCAGTTATATAAGACATCAGTATATCAGCAGTGTGGAGCCCTGGCACAATTAGCCCTCCTGTGGAATCAGTCACAGTGCTAATGAGCTAATACTGCACACATCCATCTGACTTTCAGACTGCTACTTTTAATCCGAAATAAGTGAGAAATCAACTGAAAAGCTTGTGTGGGTCCCATTTGCACATTAGAGACTACAAGGTGATGCTGGGAGAAGATTTTTTGGGAACCTGAAGGTCTGCCCGTGCCTGTTCTGCAGAGATAGTGGTGAAGTCCAGAAATCCATCTCACTGCTGTCTGTGTCCAAGACACACACACACACACACGCGGAGACAAACAGACAAACACACACAATGATGGGTTGTTGGAGGCAGCATTTACACAAGGAGGGCAGGCTGCCCGGGACACACTGTTAGATTGGGTGGGTCACAGGGAATATAAACGAACGGGGGCAAAGGAAAATTGAAAACTGAGAGAAATGGTAGGGGGAAGCAGAAAGGCAGAGTGATGTGTGTGTGATGTGTGATAAGAGGAGCTGTGCTGTAAAGGCTTTTGAATTGACCTGTGTGAGGGCAGAGGATGGTCTGGAGTGAAGGTTTTCAAATGGAGAAAGCTAAAGGGATTGAGGTTGAGCAGTAGCCTCACGAATAAGGAAATGGAGAGTGGGGAAAGTGCAATATGTTGGGGGAGGGAGGGGCTTTATGAAGTCTGGAGGTAGCATGAAAAATGAAACAACAAAGGATAAACATGGTGTGTGCTGAATACAGTAATTTAATTATGAAGCCTGTCTTCTGGATTGATTGAAGAAGCTGTGGTTGACATGGTTGACAGGACTTAATTATAAGTAAATGACTTGGTATATACAAAACATCAAAGCTCAGTATTGTACAGTATTGTTGAGAAACAAATGGATTGCAGCTTCAGCCTCATTATCCATCAGTCTCTACAGTCTATTGATAGTCATATTAAAGTACTCAAAAACTTTTTTTTTCTTTCTTCAGTATTTGTGGCTAAATAAGAAACAAGTAAAAATTAGGAAAACTATCATTGTTTATAAACTATATTTAACAGCCAAAAACCAGCTAATCTGCTTCATCTGGGCTCCGACTGTTGTTTGAATGGATTTTATTGACATTGGCTTCCTCTGGGGAACCTGAGCTAACACACCAACTGTCATCACATTCTGATTCTTAGCTCCTGGTCACATCAGAGAGTAACACACCAAAATTCATTTGTGTGTCCTTGGAGAATAGATAGCGCTGGACACTATATGATGTGGTGCTAAGAAGATTAGTTTAAGTTAAACGTAAAGCTAAATCTGCTTTTTATAGCATCTTTCTGCAGTCATCAAGTTAAAAGGATTTGAGCTTTTATCAGTGTATCTTTCAGTCTATTGATATGGATTCAATTAGACTGGTCACTGTGTGAAGTAAACTGAACTGAGCTGGTGCCTGCGAATGACACACCAGTGGGGATCCAGCAATTAACTGGCCATTCAAGTTGCGAGGGAGAGCACTTGTTTTTCAGGTTGCAATTTACAAAGAGTGAACAGAGGAACCAAAGATAACTAGAACAAAACCGGATAACCAGAGCAGAACAAGGGAACAAAAATTATTAGGCTTGTTTAATTTGGTCATTTCCTGTTTTCTCACATGTTTGATGACTGGTTAATTTTGCTGGTGGTTTGTTATGTGAGTATGGACAGTAAAAAAAAAAAAAAAAAAGAAAAAGAAAAAATATTGTGAATCTTGTATAAGAATTATGACATAACAGGTGTAGCAGTCCCCTGTTTAAATAAATCAAAAATGTGGCTTTAAATTAATTCATTAATTTATTAATTACTTATAGGGCCTGCCCGGGGAAATTAGATCCATCCAATTAGTTATCTCTGGTGGTCTGCACAAAAGCCAAAAACCCTCATGTCACATAGTCCTGTAGAACCATTTACTGGGGAACAGTGTGTTTAGATAAGTCTCCATAGGTTCCATTAAGAGTCTGATAAAGTAAATAGGTTTTCAAGGCCTTTAAAGAAACACTTTCTCTTTCACTGTGATTGACTGACACCAAAACCTCACACTAAGCAGCAGTTTGTGTTTTTGGTTGTCGAAACTTTTTCAACAGTCAAACTCAACAGGAACTGAATTCCTCATGTCACACCATTCACTTTTTGGCAGCAGGAACAGGAACAAAAAAAAAGACCCAGGAATGTAAGGTAGATCCACACGCATACGCACAAAAGCCCACACAGCACAGTGATTTATTTGAGTCCACTATGTGCAAAAATCAATCAGATAAGGGGTGAAGAAATTCCATCACACTCTAAGCTATGAAGTGCTGATGTGAATTTAAAATACTGTGAGGCAATGAGGCCATGCCACGGATCTCTGTCCTCAGGGGCTAGGCTTTGGCTCGCTTCAAGAGCTATCATGTTGTGCCCGATGAAGGAGAAATAATGCCTTTACTTCCACTTCCTGTCCTGGCAGTGTCACGCAGCACTGTCTGTCTCCGCTTCCCAGTCCTGCAGCCATTCCCAGTCCCCTGCCAGAGGGCGGTCAGGGGGGGTAAAAGCCTCTTCACATGAGGAGATAATACCCCTTCTAATTGGCTATCGCGTTGGGAACCAGGCTCACTGCTCCCCCTGTTGCCTCCTGTTGACTGTTCCTTGGCCAGCTCTCACAGATTATTATAGATGACAGATGCCGCCATCTTATGGGACATGGCAGAATTATCTTATTGTGGCAGGCGGAGCGTGGAGAGGCTGTCGGAAGATGGTTTGAAACAGAGCAGAGCAAACAAAGAAACAGGCCTGCACCAACAATCATGCAAGCTTATATATGCTGTACAAATACACACAGAGAATGGTAATAAAGCACACGCACATCATAACAACGCAATAAAAGCCACCACTGATTTAAATGATAAATACAGCCTCAAGTGCTCATTACTGGATCAAAGACTATGGGACAATTCAATTGACACTGAGAATATAAAACTCCAATTCATCATCTGTTTAAGTTTTAAAGAGAACATTTCACTGGTGTGTAACTTTAGGTGTGTGACTGACTGACTGACTGACTGACTGACTGACTGACTGACTGACGGACGGACGGACGGACTGACTGACTGACTGACTGACGGACGTAGGGGGAATTCTGATGTTATTCAGCATGACCAAATAAGATCTGACATACTCTGGGACCAGTTGCAAACAGACAGAGATATGCAGACCAGTTTCTCCGTGGCGTTAACTTATTTTGTGCATCATTGCCAAGAAACTGCAGGGGTTTACATCATTTAATGTTTGGATGATGTGGGCAGTGAAAATATGTTGTGTGTAAAATTTGAAACGGAGATAGACAGATAGATAAAGGTCCTGTGATTGGAGATTGGAATGGTCCTGATCTGGAAGAACAACAGTAGCATCAGACAAAATGCACATAACATAACATTTTTAGTATTCATAACAGAATACACCATATTTATTATGGTGTATTTTGCTGCTTCACGGTGCTCTTACACAACTTTTTATACTGGAACTATTTTACTTGTGAAAAACAGTCTTGATACTCACTGGAGCCTTTTTATATATCAGAACACTGCAGAGTGAGGCACCAGTGTGTAGTAATACTGCCATTCTGTAACATTGTTCCAAAGTAAGGAGTGGAGGAGTAAAGTACGGGCTGTGCCTGTGCAACTACATCACTGCTGTTTGGTAACTGATAAAACCTTGTGACACAAAAATCCAAACTATCCCCATCACTCTCCACAACAAAACAACTTCCTTAAAACTTGTCCAAGTCTCATTAATACTATGATGAACACCCCACATATAAATAAATGAGTGACCAAAGGAAATGCAAGCTTTATACAAATGTGAAAAGAAGTCCACTTCAGTCCAGTTCAAACCCAGATCCTTTTTGCAAAGTTTTGCAGAGAAAAACAAATTGAAAATGTTAAAGGGATTTGGATTTGGAATGGACAAAAATGGACATAACATGTTGAAGGTCTGTTTCACAGACTCCATTATAACGCAGCCCCTGTCCCGGGTTTGAGAATGGTCATAATTGTCTGTTTCTGCTGGCAAGTCAAAATAACTTCTTGGTAATTCATGATAGCAAACTACAAAATTATGACCCCCTAGAATTCTACTTCAAACAAACAGTTAGCTTTGAATAAATTCCAGTGTGCAAGATGCTTGCTCCTGGTACACAAGACTGAAGGTGTAATAGCTTGAAAAGCATTCTGCCACAAAGCTGTGATGAGGAGGCACAAATACCTGACCCTCGATGCTCAGCAACCAAAGGGTTGCTGTGATGAATATATATGTACTTCACCAGGATGTGCTCTACCTCATCTACATTAGTCCCTGCTGGCTTCTGCTGGAAAAACTAAAGTATCTGCCTCACCTTTTCTTCCACACTGTGCTTCATTTTACCCAGCATGCAAGTGACTGTGAGTTATTTGAAATGGTGGTACCATTCTTTCCATGTGAAAATATATGGCCACTCATTCTTTAGCTCAGCAACTGAAGGGGGTGGGCAGGCACTGATGTTTCTTCCTTGTGGGTAGTAGGTTGTTTTCATTAACTGAACCAAATGTCCTCTCTCTGCACCAGCTGGCCCCTCGGTGCAGTTGAGGTATTTCCTTTCACATTGCTTCTCTTTGAGAGTTTCAGTTTCCCCTGGTGAACAGTCAGGCTGTCATCTCATGCAGCCATATTGCTCAGCTGGTCCTCTAACTACGTCTGCAGGTGAATTTGAGAGCCTTTTCTGCTTCCTTTGCAACTTGTTCTACTTGTTGAGTTAAAAGAGATCCATAGCTATGCCAATTACAGTGCCATCTCTGATAATATTGGCAAAGCCTTTGAGATGCTCCTCTACAATGATCTTGGCTGCTGACAGGTACTGAGATGATTGACTTAATTCAGTCATCCTTATTTCAACAACAATGATTCATATCATATTCCCAGAGTTCTTTAGAAGATGGATGTTACTTCTGTGCAGTTCTGACTGAAGATGAAGGATCCTATGTCAAGAATATGTCAGAGCGTTCTATAGGAATCAGTGTCAAACATGTTTGCTCTAAATTGGGGAAAAGACATTCTGTTTTAATAGTTTTAATAGTACCACTTAATATCTACAACTAATAAAAAACAATGGCAAGGTGGTGCCATGGTTAGCACTGTCGCCTCACAGCAAGAAGGTTCACCCCTGTGCCACCATGGGTTCTCTCTGGGTTCTCCAGCTTGCTCCCACAGTCCAAAGACATGCAGATTAGGTTAAGTGGCAATTCTAAATTGTCCATAGGTATGAATGTCAGCATGGATGGCAGCTATATATCAGCCCTGCGATAGACAAGTGACTTCTTCAGGGTGTAGCAGCCTCTCATCCAAAGTAGGCCTGGACTGACTCCAGCACCAAGAGAATGGATGGATGGATAACGAAAAACATTCATTACCCTACCTGAATGTGACAAATTACAGTACAATGTACACTAAGTATAGTGTATTACAGTGTACATATTTCACTTTTACGAAATGAGCATTTCTGTTTTAAGTGCTTTGCAAGCATTATCTAAGACATACCTTCGGCTCTCCACACATTGAAAAGCCTCCAACTCTGGATAGGTGTGATGTTGGCATGGGGATCCTCCTCTTTGATGAAGGCCAGATTGGGAATCCACTGCAGTGCTTGCCAACTTGTTCAGGAGGGACTGTAGTTTACCCTCTGGTAGGAGAGGCAATACTGCCAACACAGCTTGTCTTATGTCCTTCCCCAGTGCTGACCTGTCAGTATGTACCTGGGAGGGAGAGATGAAATGTAATCACCAGTGTGCCATTCAGCTTGTACCCCATTAATGGATTCATACTCAAGGAGATCATCTTGCTGAACACACATGTACTTTGACTGCTGGAGAACTTCTCTTAGATTGTGAATACACAAATCAGAAAGGTCCACAGCCTGCTCCCTCCCAAAGTACACAAAATCATTATGCTGGGGTAATTGGCACCAGGTGATTCACACTAGGGCGGCAGACAATCAACAAGGTGGGAAAACAGGACAGGAACTGAAGTAGGAACAGATACACAAGGAATGGGGCTTCAAAATAAAACCGGAAATGCAGAACCAAAACTCAACAAAATACTGAACAATGCTGAATTACACGAGTACCAAAAAAAAGACCAGTCCAAAAAAGAGGTTCAAAATAGTCACCAAGTGGCAGATCATTACATTTTGTTACAAATAAGCCTGGGCAAAATTAAACCAGCATTAATGATGCCTGTCTAAAGTCATAACGTCAAAGCCTGTCATACGTTAGCACTTACTGTGACGGTCTGAGGTGTCTGCTTCAAGCCTGATGTTACAACACATGGGCAAATTTGAGATGGGTCATCTAACAATGTGAAGTCTAATTGTAACATTCCATCGTACTCTGACTTTTGATTTGTCATTAAACTGCTTAGTGTAGGACTGCTTGTCTCTCAAAAATTAAATACCAAACTTTTTTGGTGGGGTGCAAACTAGGCAAATATTTAGGTTACATGGTCAACTTAGGTTATGTTAACTAATATGTTGAATCACATTTTAATTTGTACGTTCAACCTGTGTATCATGGAGTGGATGATATACAGCGGTTTCTCCTCTGCTTCCATCATGAAATGCTCTCATGTCAAGCTCTTCTTTCAATCCGCCTTGTGCAATGCAATCCGCTATCAGCAGTAGTTAACTGTAATACACATAATGTGCAGTCAGAATGCTACAAAATGCTACTGTTGTAGCATGCTACTGTCAGACACTGTAATTATTATGGGCCCATGATGCAGTAAAACCTTGTAAGGTGACAGAAGAAAAAGTTAGCTCACTGTAAAATTTTACTGTAGAAATTATAGTAATTGTTACCTTGAGACAAACAATAGATATTTTATTCTTGTTTAAGGTCAAGACTGAAATAAAGCTTCAAATGGCATGACAATTTGACTTGAGCATGTAGTTAGGGAAGAGGTTGTGGAGCCACCAATTCTGTGTGAAAGTGCCTGTAAGAACTTACAAATCACAAGTCAATTCGAGATCTGAACATAATCCATTCACAAGTTTGCACATTTGTCTCTGTAACTATCATTATGTTCATTTATTTTTTTCAGTTTTTTTTTTTTTTTTATGTACCCATGCTGGCTACCCTGGTGCCCTGGTTCTCATTTAGAATTGATTTAGGAGCAAGACAAAACCAAACCCATGCACAGTATGTTGTCATAGACACACAAGTTGGTCAAATAGAAATTGTGGGTGATCAGGGGCACTAAAAGTTCATAACTAGAATCCCCTTAAGAACTATTCACAAAGATGAGCAACTTTTAATAAGAAACTGAGAGAACTCCCAATGTAAGAAAAGGGGTGAGGTTGACCCAGCTAATGATGACATCAAGTTTCCTCCTAACTATGTTCAAGGTGATTGGAGTTTAACTTGTGATCAGTCTGTATCTGTGACTGTGAAATAAAATACTCATCAATAAATAGGAATGTGAAGAACAAATAAAGGGTGACTGATAAGAGTGTGGCCTAAGGTAGAAGGAGATACAGCTCTCTTTACATACACGTACAGTTTAACTCTTGATCTGAGTGATGGCGCAGAAAGTTTAGAAAGCTTAAAGTTAATCACAATTGTGGTATTTCTGTTTTGGGTAGTTGAACACTTTACGTCAGCACTGTCTGCCTGTCGGGGCGGCACAGTGGTGCAGTGGTTCAAACCCCGTCTGTGCTGAGTTGGCATGATCTCCCTGTGCCTGCGTGGGTTCTCTCAGGGTACTCCGTCTTCCTCCCACAGTCACAAAAACATGCATGGGTTAGGTTAATTGGCTATTTGGCTAATTGTGTCAGCCCTGCTATTGACTGGCGACCAGTCCAGGGTGTACCCCGCTTCTCAGCTGGGATAGGCTCCAGCCCCGCGACCCTAACAGATTAAGCGGTAGAAAATGGATGGATGTCTGCCTGTCATTCAATCATCAACTACCTTGTCATTCAATCATCAACTACCTTGGTCTGAAGAGCTTATCACCCAAAGCTTATCACCCTGATTTTACCTGATTTGGTACATTCAGACCACAACCTCTTCCCCAAGATGAAGAAGGCTGAGCCATTTTGACAGTGATAGTGATGTCATTTCTGAAGGTGCAGACGTCAACAAAGAAGGGATCAGAATGCTCCACAACCGCTGGACTACGTGTGTAAATGTTGGAGGGGACTATGCTGAAAAATGAATGTGCTAGGTTTTTTAAAATTGACGCCTTCTATCTTAGGCCACAAACTTACAAAAAAACCCTGTTAACCTCCAGCCAGCCTTCCAGTCGGCTAGCAGCCGCCGCAGCAGATGTGGTTGTCAAGGATCCTGAAGCCATGGGGAGCTTCCGCTGTCTATCTCTCCAGAGTTTCCGCTGCCAAGAGCCATGTTTAAAGCCCAGCTTATCTCCCAGCTGGACCCAGAGTTGACCACTCACATCGACGCACCATCCCTTCTGGCATCGAGGGTCCCAGGCAACATACCACTTTCTCCTGCGTCGAGGATCCCAGCTCATGTATCACTTGTCCCAGCACCGGGGATCCCAGCAGACATTCTGTCTGTTCCCGTGTCTCCTGAGTCGGTGGACCAGCTGACACCTGCCTCTGCCTTCAGTTGGCAGCCAAGTCGAGTCCTGCCAATGTGGACAAGAACAATACAGATTTTTTTGTTAATAGTTAAATAGATTGAATTTGTTCATGAATGCAACTTAGATGATCTGACCACCAAGACAAATTTATACAGATTCAATTCCAAACTTAGTTATTCTTACTTACTTTTTCTCTATTGAGAAACAGATAGATCAATTGATTTTATTTAAAAAAAAAAATACACATTTTAGTGCATCACAGATTTTGTACAGGAACAAAGTATGAAATGCAATTAATGAACAAACTGGGGTCAGAAGAGAACCTTTTTAGGTTAATGAATGATTCTGACAGAGAGCTGTGGCTGTGATCAGCTGTGCAAACCAACATCAACAGCTATTGTTATTGAATTGGTTAATTTTATTGGTGAGGCGACTGAATCCTTACTAAATCTATGCTATTAAAATGATTAAAAACAAAAAATCAATTACATAAACGCAGGTCTGTAACTGTACATTTTCAAAAGTTAATTAAAAGCTGTATAACCCAGAGTGTGACATCACTGCAGCATCACCTCATCTGCTCCCATTGCTATGCTCATCTAATATTCTTCATGTTCCCATCCATCAGGTCTAATCACCACACACACACACACACACACACACACACACACACACACACACACACACACACACACACACACACACACACACACTCAGACTTCTCACACTTCATCTTCTGCCTGACTGATCCATTTCAGTCCTGACCAGCTGTTAGTGCCCACAAAAGGTCAAAGACTGACCTTTACCTCCACTTTCAGGTACCACAAATCTCCACTGAGCAGCCCAGTGCATGACTGTGTGTGTGTGTGTCCAGGTTTGTGTGTGATCCAGCTCTTCTGCAGAATGAAGCTGGCAGGCTCATTATCATAGACCTCCTCTAAAACAGATATGGTAGGGATCTATCGGACTGAAATGATGGGACCTGAGTGGGCTTCTAATGGCCGTGGCGTTTGCCAGGCTGCCCCTATAAGTGGATTTCTACTGCGATCTGCTGTTTGTTTATTGGAGTGCCTGTTGTTCTGGATGCACTCCATAGAGGATACAAATTGCATTATTCACGGCAGGCAGGCTGGTAATGGCAAGGATGAATGATGGCCCCTATTTCGCTCCTGACAGCAAAGGTCGAGAGAGGAGCTCTATACAATTACACACAAGTTTGTGTTCGATCAGCGGATAGCTACGGGTGAAGTGCTCACACACACTGAAGGCCTGAAGCAATGGAGTTTAGGAAAAGGAGGGCTCTCTGAGTTTGACTCTCTTGGAGGGATGTTGGGGTTTGAAGTGCAGCGTTACTAAATGAATTTGCCATTGCCAAATTATATTCTGAACTCAGATCTCGGGGGGATATGTGCTATTTTTTTTAAACCTGGCCATTGATTTTTCTTGCAAAGTCCATTTAGATTCTGCAGACAACAAGCCAACATAGCAAACTGATGTAAAACGCATGATCTACAGTATTTCTTTTTCTAGACTTTTTCTTGCTCTTCATTCTTCTTCATTACAGAGTATAGAGTAGACTGTTAGAAAGATGATGGCCAAACCATTTCGATTTATGATTAGACCCGTGTTTTGGAATACCAATACAATAAGCCAGTAACTGCCAGTTATTAAATATCAGATAACACCCAATTAGAGCCATCCACTTTTGATATGATGGATGTTGTTTCCTGACCATATTGTTTAGTTGTGAAATACTGTCGAATTTTACCTCTATGTCTCTCTTGGCAGAGACTAGAGTTCTGCAGACAATATCTCAATTATGTCATGATGAATTTTGGAACTTGTATAAAAAATTATACACAAGGTAGTGGGGCCGCAGAGTAAAACACAAATCAATTAAGACACATGTTCAAAAGACACACACGCAGCAAAAATAAATGGCTTTCAAATACAGAAACACTGCAAGTCGTAGGCCCCATAACAAAACTCAACTCACAGCACAGAAAAGTTTCCAGGAAACTCTACAGTTATAACTTCTGATTTGATGTTGGAGATGTTGGTCAGCCCTAGCATTACCTTCTTGAATAATGAGTGGTGTGTTCATCAGTTTCAAATGTCTCCTGGAAACATCATTTGTCTTCTGTATGAGTTGTTGCATTTCTGTATCTTAATAATGTTATAATGTTATAACGTCTTATCAAACTGGTGAATGTGTTCCCTGCCAGATCATCAATGTAGCATTAAGCTATTTGTTCCTGCTCCTCCCCTGTGTACCTGTTAGTTTTGATCTCTTCCTGTTCCTGGTTTTTGGCTGCCTTCTGCTTTAGACTTGTTTGCCATTGCTGACTTGAATGAGTGTAAACTCTCCATTCCTGTTATTCCTACTGTCAGTCACTTCTCGCAAATGGCTCACATTGTCCTGCATATGGACTGAAAACCTACTGGCTGTTAGTACTCCACTACTCTCTCTGCTGTCTTTATGAAGTTCAGTCTTCAGCCCGAGTTGAAATTTGAACAAAATCTAAGACCTTCACAAGAAATGGTGGTAGTTATACCAGTGGACCCAGGGGGAAAAATAATATTTTCATTTAGATTTTTTTTTTCATATAAATCAAGTATTGGGGGTGGTAAAAAAAATTTTTTACAACATTTCAGTGCACAACAGGACTTCATTGATCGCGAGCGTGAAACATTAATTAAATCAAATTCAAGAGCTGATAATGGAAATTGAAAGCTCCAGAAATCTTTGTAAGGAGGATATCAAAACATATTGAACATATTTAACAAAAAACATCATAGAAAAGTAGGTCATGGGTCATCTTAGAACTCACTGACTTTTCATTAGCTGTAGGCCACTGGCCTAGGAACAACTGGGACTTTCTGTTTCACAAAAGTCCATTCATCTATGAGACCTGAGGAAGCACTGTAATCTTTTGGAGACACAGAAGAACATTTGGCATTTCACACATCTCACTTATGTTTTACTGTTGCACCCAGGCATTCTGCACCTGGGCGGCCTTGGACTGTTAACCATTTCAGGCAAGTGGACTGCACCATATCTTACACCACATTCACATGTGGATTAAGTGGTACCCGTTACCAGGTGCATTATGCTGTAAGTGCATCTTTATTTCCAATCAGGATGAAGCTGGCCATCCACTATTGATATGTGAGACATATAAACTTGAATATTACTTGTATTTACATGTGGGGTTATAACATCCAGCTGCAATCTGCACTGTGGCTGTTTGTTTACAGTGCCATGAATGAGGGGAAAACTCTGATTTCTCATACTATAAAAATAATACCAAGTAATCAGTTTCAGTTATTTGAAACAAGACATAATTCTTTGTATATTCACCACTATTATCAGCAAACTTACTGTGTCGTCTCTTGGAGGAGCTCCTAAATTGCAACAGACCATATCCTCTGTGCTTCCAATCACATTGTCCTGCAGGTTTTATTCTCCCCCGTCTATTAGTGTCTCTCAAAGCAGTTTTCTAACTTTCTTGGCCAAAGGAATGTGACAAATCAGCTGGCATTTTGTGGGAGCCAAAACGTCAATAAACCTTTGTGGTTTGTCCTAAAATTCTACAAGACACCTGGCCTTGTGTCATGGGACATAAATGACAAACCATAAAAACCAGTGGTCGATTAAAATGTTCATCCAGCAGTGGTGTCATGGGTGTCGGATAAGTCAAGTCCTGCAGACTGTTGTGTAGCTCCTTAATTCAAAAACAGGAGTTCCTTACTCATTCTCTCTCTGGCACTGATGCAGCACAGCCAGTCACTTCATCTCCACATTCCCTCCACAGGAGCTCCGGGAGTTTGTATCCCTTACATGCGCTTAAGTGTTTTAGTTGCTGTTACTGGCTGTATTACTACCTTCCTAATTGTTCTCCACCAATGCTGTGATTGCATGTATTTGTAGTCTCTACACAGTGAATTGTACAAATGTTGATAACATGCTCACGTTTGGACTGTCTTTTCTCAAAGGCATTCATGATGCTACACTTTGGCATAGACACACAAGGCACAGAAGAAGTTGGGTTCATCCCAAGTCCTTTATCTTATCGCTCCTTGATTATCGCTTGAACTGAAAATCGTTTCAGTCTGCCTTCATGAAGGATGCTCCAGTTCCCTTACTTCTGCTCTGAGGAGTGAAGATAGAAAGTGGAGGAGTCTCTGCAGAGACATGAGCAAGGTCACTTGTTAAGTATTTCACTGGATGGACACACACACCTGTATTGGAAATCTGTTAGTAACTGGATTCTGCAGCTGATCAACACATCACATCACCACAGTTTTACACCAAGGTAAACAGACAAAGAGCACTACTCATAACTTTTGATATTGTTTTTTGGGTCACCATTTATAATATTGTAGCACATTCAGTTGCATGTGAAAATCCCTGTGTGCTGGAGAGAATCTATGGTTTGAAATATATTTAACTAACTTCCCCTTTCTGTAAAACATTTGGGACAGTGAGTCATTTCTATAAATCATAAGACAATCTAACCATAACTTTTATTATTAAATAATGACGTTCAAACTAGTGTACACTAGGCCAGTCACTGAGTAAAGTGGGCATGATTGTCATATTGTCTGTTTTGGAAAGTCACAAGTTGATGGATGTAGCCCCTAACCTCCATAATTCTGCTGGCAGAAAGCAGTTTTAGACTGTTAGACAGTCCTACAAGAACTTCTGTTGGACTTCTTTGGCAGTCACCTAGGATTTTAGCGAGCATCACCAGTTTTACATAGTATTTCTGCAAGTTTCTGTCATAGTTGGTAAATAATGTTACTTTGTGTTTTTGTCTTGTGTCTATGTTGTCTTGTGGTTTCCGCTTTTATTTTGAAATCTTATCTCCCCTTGTTTCAGGTAGCTTGCCCTTCCTTCATGTTTCCCGCCAGTGTGACTGTTTTCCCCTCCCTGATTGTTTCTACCTGTTTCCCATTACCCTGTGTCTTAATATTGTCCCTGTCTCCCTTTGTCACCCTCTCTGTGTCTCTTGTCAAGTCAACCAGTGACTTGACAAGAGATTAAATAAATAAAGATTTTATTTTTGATTCTGCTTCATGGAGTTGTGCTTTTGGGTTCAGTTTTTGCTCAGTCGTGACAATTTCACTGGCAGAGAGGATAGTGTGGATAGTACTGGTTTATTAATCATGATTTGGCAGCAGTTATTCTGCCACTCAAACAGGTTTGTCACAGTAGGACTCCCACGGTTGTATCTTCTAATTAGATCATTTGATGGAGTAAGATATTGCACGTGTAACACAATAAATGGGTTTTAATGTGAAAGTATCTGTAAGCTGTTCACTGCAGCTCAGCACTGTTTGTCAGGTATGTACTTCATCTGTGTGTTTTGTGTCTTAAACAAGCCGGATGTCACATCTTCTCCAGAAAAATTCCAATCATCTCAGGTCACGATGTTTGTCGAAGTCGACTACTTCTATGCAAGATTTGGTGACTGGCGACAATAACTGGTGGTGCATCCTTTAAACTGTGTTTGTGGGGAATTAGTCACATGTACATTTTCACATGTTCAGAATCTGTCAAAACAGCAGAAGGAAAAACAATTTGCAGGCTGCTCGCTTGACAGTTTTTTCATTAGTAAACCTCCATATTGCCTGCCTGTGAACAGCGCTCATTCAGCACTCTACGTCTGAAGCTGCTGTCGTTTTGGTTTTGACTGCTTCCACATTTTAAACTGTCACGTAGTGTTCCTGTGAGATTTACCAGTTTCTGATAGAAGACGTTGAAATCAGGCTTTGTGTCTTTATGTGGGAAACCTGCTCTTCAGTTTTGAGCACCAGCTGAAATCAACACTCGTTGCCACTATATATCTGTAAAAGACCTGCAGGTCCTCAAACCTAACACCACCACCCTTGCCGCCCCCCACATCAAACCAGAAATCACAACAAAATGTGAAAGTCCTTACCTGTGTCAGCCCCACTGTTGGAGGTTGGATGTAGCAGGCGGGGGAACATTGTCGTTTTACAGAAATGTATTGATTTATGGAGTTCATAATCTGCCATGGCACAAAGGGGGGGAGATGTGGCTCATTCCAGCTTTCTGTGACTTACACTTTAATGAAGTCATTTATCTCTGATCTAAGGCTCT
Organism: Toxotes lorentzi; assembly: GCA_037833715.1. NCBI lineage: Eukaryota > Metazoa > Chordata > Actinopteri > Toxotidae > Toxotes > Toxotes lorentzi. The sequence continues at coordinate 23,828,345 of JBBMJY010000025.1, forward strand.
CCTATCACGTCATCCATCCATCCAGACAAACACACTCACATACACACTCTGCGCACACACACGAGCAGCACCCTCTTGTCCTCTGATTAGCAGGATGAGACAGGACAACTGCAGTGTTAAGAGCACATTTGACCCCATGCTGTTTCATATCTGCCATTAATGTTTACGTCATCCACGTCATTTTTCAAAAATTTCTAGTAAAATGATTTGGCACAATCTGTCACCGATTTGCTCGTGCATTTTGTCACACCAGACTAAGCTTCCAACGTGAGGATTTACCACAGCAGATAGGTATTTTTAACTTGCTAATAGATAGAAATAGATAGTTTATTATTACACAATTTATCTTTATCTAACAGGCAATAAATTCATCTCACACAAAGGGAGATTTCACTTTGAAGTTAAACGTTCTTGTTCACACAGGGCTGGGTGAGGATACAGTGTGAACAGGGCACAGCGATTTCTTTATCTGGGTTACCTCATCTTTTTACCATTTTCTTCATTACAGACTTTGTGCTCTATCTTGTGCCCCAGGTAGTCCCAGTCCAAGAAGCTTTTGTGCGATAAAGAAAAGGATGAATTTAGTAAATCGCACTCACATATCTTGTAAACCTCTGGCACCCACTGTATCCTGCAAATAATGAATAATGCATGCTATTCTGAGCTTCCCATCTTGTTCGCATATGACCTATAGCCAAAATGATTATGCAGATTTAGGGAAATAAATAAATAATCAAATGTTATAAATGGTCACCCGGGGCATGGAAGACTGCTGTGCATTTATCAGTCTGTGGGGGACAGAATGAAGGCAGTGTTTCCTCCTGTTATTTCGATTTTTTATTTCTTTAGTAGAAGTGATTGGCCTGAATTAACACGCTAATGTGGTGGCTGTTGTTTGCACAGCCATTTAAAATGTAATTATTTTCAGCCTGGCGGACCAGCGAAGGCAGCTGAGGCCTGCAGCTCATGGATTAGCCTGCCTCAATAAAAGCTTCAGATGCAGTCCTACACTTCCATTCTGTGGCTGAGAAAACGCACACACACACACACTCACACTGCACACACACTGCAAACACACTGTATATGTGTAGCTTGGCATTGTGGTGTGGTATTGCACCTAGAGTTGGTTTTGTTAATTCTGAACGATAAAAAAATTGCATTCTTGTTAGATTCAAATTGCCCAAATGCTGCATATATATATATAAATATATAATAATAATAATTATTATTATTATTGGCACAGTGGACATTACAATTATCTAATGCTCATTCCTTAAAGCTTTATTAATGAGTACATTAAGAGTTACTAAAAATGACTGTGTAATGAGTGTGAAAGCTGTGGCTCATAGTGACCCGTTACCACCCTCAGCTCTACTCAGTTTTTAGACTCGTTTGTTTTTGGCTTGTAAACTGCTCATCAAACTTCTCAACCTCGTCCCCAACTGCAAGATAAAGTTAGCCTTGAACATCTAGCAGCTGAACAGCCAGATGAAAAAAGAAGAATGAAAAAATAGGATGAACATTAGTCAGGTTGCTAGAAACATGACTTCAAGTGAATGATAATGTTGCTCCGTGTCTGCTGAAAGTGTAATCAGAGGACTGCATAGGGCCAAAATATGTCAGAGCGTCTGGAGTTTGTGTGCCATCAAGTGGTCAAAAATAATCCCTTGGCTTTAAAGCTGCACTAATATATAATTTAACAATAGTTCAGATATCTCCATGTAATGTGAAAGAGGTTGATCACAGTAAGGGTACATCAAGCGTACATCTTTAAACCTGCCAGCATGCAGCTTTTTGTTGCATTTTATTTTACTGAATCATGCAGAGAATTGTTGGAACCCTCTGATTTGTTTTGGAGGAACAAATTCTTTCTTTTCTGTGCTACAGGAGTCAAAGAAGCAGTTTGCATTTTGGTACACTTTTCCATATTGAATAGGTAATTATAGCTTTGGTCAACTTTTATTATTTTGCTGTGTCCCACCATGAAGACATATTTTCACAATAACTGAGCAATTCGGTGCTTTGGGGTGTTGCTTTAAGATCTTAGAGGAAGGGACTGTGATTTCTCTTAGATCTGGGTGTATATCCATAAAACTTTGAGTTCCTTCTCATGATAAACTGACAGAAATATATTAGTTCTACTGGCCTTGCACTAAACCAAAGGTGCATGTGCTCCAACATTGATATAAATTGCTCCAAACAGCTGCTTGCAAATACACCTTTACAGCTTTGCAGAAAACAAACTAACAATAAAGCCCTTTGTCAAACAGCTAGCTGACTGCTGAACAGTTTGGCCTGGAGACAAAGCTTTTGGAAAGAGGTGTTGGTTTGTGCAACGTAACCAGCGCGGTAATCACTCTGCAAACAGTTTTCTTTCCGATTATTTGCTCCATTGAGGATTTGAAGCAGAGCTGGACCATGGTCTGTTACCCAGGAAATAATGATGATTGTGTCACACATGGATTGTGCAGTTATTAGAATTTTTTTGCTCCGAGACCAGTGATGGCAGTCAGTCATCTGTCCATTCATCCAGTGGCGAAAAAGAAAGAGATGTCTTCACAACTGCTGCTCTTGGCTGACCTCCTGAACTGTGGTGACACCACCATCCCCTCCATCAGGAGAAAACCTCTGCTCTTTTACACAAGAAACTGTATTAAATCGAATGGTCAGATTTGTGTTAAACCCACAAACCACATGTTTGCCAGACAATATAATCTTTCCATTTCAGACACTCCACAAAAGTTCACCACAAATCAAAAATATCAGCCTTCCTCACAAGATATCTCAGGACCTTAGCGGTAGATTGCAATAAAATTCACTGAGCACATTCATGTTCATGCTCCCAAGGAGATACCCCTTTATCCCTGTATCAATAAACCATTACAGCATCAGTGTTGACACATTGTCTAACTACCAGAAACTATTGAGATTACTGGCAATAAGATTAAAAGCCAGCCTTTACATTGTGTGCCAGCATTTCTGGCTTGGCAGGAAACCTGCTGTACAATGTGCTGTGTGTTTAGCAAGAGTGGGTGATGGAGAGAGTGAAAGGTCAATTAACTAATCTCCTCAAGCATATTTCTAGTGCTCAGTAAATACAGAGTTGTGCAGTTTAGGTCCTCTTTTATGTTTCAAAGTAAACTTTAACCCATTGATTTTTGTAGCAATACCGCAACATTACACAGGCGCCCTGTGCATTGTCGGGCCATGGCTATTTACTCCATTCTTTAACTCCAGTCCCTATATTTCCCCACAAGTGCAAAGTCTGATAATATATATTTTCTGCAACAGCTTGTTCTTTTCATTGAAGCTGAAGCATTGATGTTTACACTGAGTGAAATATTCAAACCCAGGACTTGGGGATATGTTCTGCATGTCTTGTGCATCGTTTTATACACAATTCTCAGTCCACTTCCAAGCAAGCTCCAGTGCAGTTTGTTGTGGTCTGAATGCAAACAAATCCACCACAGTATTTTGTGGTTTTAGCATAAACGCAAAAGCTAAACTACTAATATATGCACTGCTGATCACAAACTGCTCAGGAAGCAATTTTGTAATCGATATGAAAGGAGCAACATGAGGCAAAGACACTGTGCGAGTTTGGTTATTGTTGCAGCATTAGGAGTAGTAGCTGTTACACACAGCTCGTGGGGGCAATTAAAGTAGGCTACTTTAAAACCTACTTTTGCTCTGCTTTTGCAATTGCTCCAATTTTGTGTGAAAACTGGCACTCCTTCTCAGGCACTTCCCTCCTTCTCTTGACATGGGTGTAGATTTGGGTATGAACAGTAGGGACATGTTCCCACCAATGTCTAGGCGTTGCTGAATTGCTCCTTCCATTATATTTACCCTTCTCAAATGATCTCGCTATTTCAGCTCCCCTCTGTGTGTTTCCTGCAAAACACGGGTTATTATGATAATGAGTGAAAGACAGGGATTTGGTGTATACTCGGCTATGATCAGGCAGCCTTTAACTTTAAACTGCACAGATGATTCTTTTTACCTCCTCTTTGCTGGAGGGGTTTTGTTGTTCTATCTTCCACTTTAAAGTTCTCTAAAGGTGTTGTATTGGATTCAAGTCAGGGTACAAACTTCACTAGGTCACAATTTTCACTTTTTTCTTCTTTAAAAACTCTTGTAATTCTTGCAGTGTGTTTGGGATTCATTGTCTTCTGGGACTTTTGTCCCCTGCCAAGCTTCAGACTCAGACTGGGAGTCTGAACCTTTTGCAGCCTCATATCGACACACTCCCACCTCCAAGTTTCATAGTCGCCACAATGAATCAAACATGTTTGACCCCATCTGATCCAAATTATTTTATTTTAGCTTCTTCTGATCAAAGAATGTTCTGCCAACATTCACCTGTCTTCATGTCCAGTCTTGCAGTTTTGTGAATAACTGCAAGACTGCAATGCAATGTCCACTGAGCTTTCTGATCTCTGAAACCCAATCTATGTGCCAAAGTAAGAAACACTTACCTGTCTGTTTTTCTGTGCAGGGTTGTGATGACCACTGCACCTGTTACTGGCAGTATGGCTCCTCCTGTACGTCCTAACCACTGCTGCAGCTCTGTTTTAGCTTCTGTTCAGCTGGTGCTCATGTATCCTGTCCTAGTCTCGCAGTCTGGTTTCTTATTGTTCAGACAGTTCCTTAACACGTGGAACCATGTTGCATTAGAAACAACCCAGGCCAAAACTGAGGTGTTTACAGGTTATTTTATAACATCATTCATGCTATTAGTCTTAGTTTGAAATCACATTCACAATCAGTTCTGTTGCAGTGATCACAGGTGTACTCAGAGTTGTATTTTCAATGTCTATCTAACCTGTTTGTTTTTAATTATACATCCGATCAAATTCGTTCATTAAAACAATGTTGCCTCTGAACATAATCCAGCCAGTGATTTAATTTCCGACAAAACACATTTGTTGTTGCTATTTATTGTATAGAAACATCATTTCCAGGAGGCAGGTTTGCCAGGGAGCATTAGGGGAGCTGCAGCAGAGTGTGAGGAATATGTAGACTTAATTTGAAATATCATGTTAACAGTAACACTGTGAGATAGAGAACAATAACATTTCAACCTTTCAGTAAATATGTGAAATTCTAGATCTCAAATAATCTGACAGGAATGTTAAATATACACATACACACACACAACTGCTGCATGTAACATGGTGCCTTCAACATCCAATATTTCATAGAATTAAGTGAATCTGTTTGGGGAAAAACAAAAAGTGACTCTTTAGAGAAACAGGAAAATGCATTACAAGTGTAAAACATGATGAAACATGATGAAAAAGCATTTCTTTCTTTTCATTTACCAAGACAGTCTCAAAAGGTAACCTCTGGTAATATGACTCCTGCTCCTGCACACTGAAAGCCTGGCCGACTCCTCAGCCTTGCTCTCCCGTAAAGACCCTGTGACCCAGCTTTGATGGAGAGCCTGTGCTGGCCAATGCAGAAGGAACTCTGGACTCTTTAAGTAACCAACTCAGCACGGTGTCTCTTGCTGTTTGGCAAATGGCCCAACAAGGGGTCTGCTATTAATGTTTGAAGAGATGATAGAACATTTTTTTAGCTCTCATTTACAACCGGTGTAGAGGTGCTACTCTTGCTGTGAGGGAAATTAAACTGCTGACCATTTGTGTGCGAGAGAGCAAGTGAGATTTCTCAGTCCATCATGGATGAAGGAATATCAAATTCCATCTCTCTGAGATAAGACTCTGCTGCTTCTCTACATCTCCAATCTCCAGATGAGCTGAGGAGAGGAAATGTATACTCCCGAGCAGCAGAAAGTAATATCCTGTCCAAAGGTGAACCGGCGCAAGAGATGACATTCAAAATCACTTTCTTTCCTCTCTGCGGCTGATATCAGTATTCCCTTTATTAACATCTTTCCAAATTCTGTTCGTTCTTGTCCAGAGTCTACACTAACTCTTTTTCATTTGCTTTCAGAAGATTATGTGTGAGACTTCACATGATATTCATTATGAGTAAAATGAAGCCACCTTTATGAATGAGGCGTAGTTTGTGAAAAAGAGGGATTGAAAATACTTCAGGCTGTGGTTGCTAAGCACGCTGGCAGTTTTTTTCTAATCTCTTTGTCATCTTGTCTCATTAAGTGGCAGACACACCATGAAACATATTATTATTTTTATATTCTATATTATTTAATTATACAATTAAATAGGTGGGGCTCAAAGCTCAGTGGTGTTTGTGAGTGCTGGCAGGGTCAGCGCTGAACTGTTGTAGCTGGTGGACTAATTGCTAACTTGCTAGCTGGCCTGGACAGGCTGGTGCTGAACAGTAACAATAGCCCAGGGAGTTTTTCTTTATTTGCAAATGGTCAAAATTCACAAAAGCTGAAATTTAACCCCTTTAAATCCTGGTGTGAGCAGCCCTTTACACTATGGAAGTCTACATTTCCTCAAAAATAGTTCTTGACACTCGCTGTCTTTCAAAGCTGTGCAGAAGTATTTCAGTTCAGGGCCAAGCTCAAACAACAGGTTTGTCTTGAGGGATTTTTAGAGGCAGCGTAAGAGCATCAGAAGTGAATAGGATTGTGGAAACAAATGCAGTTTTGTCCTTGATAGCGTGAATTATACTCACATTTGCATACATATGCACTCAGTTTAATCTGTCAGCATCAAACAGGAAGAAAATATAAAGAGATAGATACATTTATGTGATAGATGTGTGTTGAGGAAAAACAGACAACTTTTACCTGTGACTTTAACAGGCTCGCTCAGCCAGCCAATCAGGTATCTGCCTGAATCTCTGTGTTGTGGAGTTCAGCTTCACCCCCTGTATTCTTGTTTGTACTTTCAGTTATCAGCCTGAACTCAGCATTTACTGACTGAGGAGAATTTAAAAAAATGTTTGGAATCGGTCTGGTATTGAGCGAGGATCCTAAAACCAGCAATCGCAAAATGGCTGCAGTGTGCATCCACTGAAGTGCTTGTTTTTGCCACTGGACAGGTGGTCAGACTGTTCTTCTAAATGTCTGACACCGTTATGGAAAGGATCGCTGCATAGATAGATGTGTGTCTAACATGTGACAAATGTCTCACTCAAGGGGAAGTGTTGCTCTGAAAATCTTGCAGGAGGTGAGTTGTTGCAGGAATACAACAAAGAGCCATCCAGGGAAGAGTGGTAATGTTATAGAGCCTGAGTAAAGAAAGCAAAGTTTTCTGTTATCTAAAATATTTAAAGTAAACAAACAATGGTTCATGTTTGCTTTCAATTGTGGCAACAAAATGATGCGCCACACTTCATGAATCTTTCACAGACTATCTTTGTGGGGTACACGAACACGCTGAAGTTTTGGCTAGCTGTGCTACAAATGGATAAAAACACTCCTGTCCATACACAGACCATCATGTCTGCAGTGACCATTTGACTGGGATGACTGCTGCCAGTCAAACAGGAGAAGGCTGTTCAAACAGCAGAGGGACCTGCTGCAGGCAACATGGAGGTAATGTTATTAACTAAAGTTATTTTGTTGACCTGGCATCAGTGCACATGAAAGCAAGACAGGATAAGACAGGACAGCAAAAGCTATCAGTCAGTCAAACAAGAACATGTACAAAATGTAAACTGACAATGAAGCATGATGGTAGTTACTACTGATAATTATGATTATTATTACTGATAAGATATGGAGTGACTTCTCCCTTTGTAAACATTCCCCTCTGCACAAGATAAACAGGCAGTGAAATGATGTTACAACAGAGACCAGAGGAAGCACACAAGAGCTCTGTCTCTGTAGGGATCCTATCCATAATGTCAGAGGCTTACAGTAACCTGTGGTAGGTGCCAAAAAGACTTTAGAGGACATGCTTTGACACAGTCAAAGTCAAAGTCAGCTTTATTGTCAATTCTGCAGTATGTACAGGACAAACAGAGAATTGAAATTGCATTACTC
>JBBMJY010000025.1:23836371-23855550 GCA_037833715.1 Toxotes lorentzi
TATATGTATAAAGAAAGGATTTAAATAAAATAGAAAACTGTACAATTTACACATTTATAGACAATATAAATAAAAAAAAAAAAAAAAAAAAAAAGAGAAATGCACCTTTTGATTGTATTGCAGCCTTATGCGGTTGCTATTGGTTACTGGTCACTATTGGACCAATTCCAAACATTTTTTGTCCCCCCTAATCATTTAGACCTAAAAAGATCTTTTTATGCTTTTATTGTGAAAAAGGGGAGGGAGTATTAAAAACAGTCACAGCCCCATCAAGCTGACACTGGCTGCAGCAGAAAAAACACTTGCACGATGCCAGCATGGCACTACTGCTCAAGACAGCATGGTTCAGCACGACTAACCCCCACTTCCCATCCCCCTATCATCTTACCATCAGTGACAGCAGCCATACAGAGAGATGCTTCTAATCAAGTGGAAATGGCCTACCTTTTGTTAAAGGGGGCAGGGCACATTAGGTGCAGATCATGAGTCATTACAACTTACAGACTTAACTGGTATAAATTATGGACAAAGCCTGAAAAACAAGACCCAAAGTGTAATAAACCAGAATTTTACTATAAAGTTTTGCATAACTGGTGCAGACAAAGGCTGCACCACTTTTTTTTTAATTTAAACTAGTCTATAGTTTGAGCTTTTGAACCTTTTCAGTTTTGGGGGCGGGTGAAACAGCCCTCCTGACCTCCTGTGACTCCACACTGTGGCCAACAGTACATGACTGCAGGTGTAGTCAGCAGCTCCCAGTGGCCAACAGCTGTAGCTGTAATCTTCCTGCTCCCCTCCCTCCTCTTCCTCCAGTACCTGTGAAGCCCGGCAACAGAGGTTAATAGTTTTTCCCTGCAGTCCACAGTGTGAGCTGAGAGTGGTGTTAGTAATTACACATGGTGCTTACACACACACACACCGACTCTGCGCCAGAATACACATATACATTCATGTACACACACAAAGATGCACAGCACCAACATAAACTACATCCATTAACACTCGGCCACGTTTTCTTTTGACACACACTCACACAGTTGCACACTCACACATTTTTCATCTGTTTTTTTCCCCTCTCTCTCACAATCACACACACACACACACACACATGCACATAGCCTGGCTAGCTAGAGACATACTGTACAGTTGCAAACGCAGACCTACAGGCTTTTCCCTTGATGAAACCCCACACAGAATCACAGACTGTCTCTCACACACAGACACACTCACACTAACTGACACACTCCTGGATTCCATGATCACTTCGAGTGCGTATTGATTTGCTGTCGCTCATGGTGGAGATGCAGTGTGTAAATTGGGTGCTTGTCACTATTATGAGGCATTAGCCTGCTGGTCAGGAGGGATGTTGCCCTGCCAGATTATAACACAACAGACAAACACACACCAGCCTGGCCACACACAGCCAGAGCAGCCTACTTGCATGTGCTGTCAACTGAGGAAGTTTAATCATAACAATCAGAGATTATGAATGAAATGAATGTGAAATTTTTTTTCTCATTTACTCATTTTTACCAAGGAATACACTTGGATAAAGAACTGATTTGTTATTTTGTTTAAAGCACCAGAATAAAATGCAGAGAGAATGTGCCGCCAAGTTGTTGGAGGCAACGTGCAGAGGAGAGTGTTACAGTCACGCCACACGCTCATGAAAGAGTTACACTGCAATTTAGTATCGCAACTCTATAAAGTTCAGAGTCTCACAAGAGACAGATTAAAAAAAAAAAATAAATGAAAATGAAACTGAAACTGAAACAGGAGAAACTGAGTTGTAGTACCTAATATGTGTCTTGCTCCAATAATGTAGGGGCCTCCGTTTACCACAATGCAACTTGGTAACATGTTCTCTTTTGACCCTCCCTGTCTGGTAAATGCTCACATCTTTCAAACTCCATGCCTACAGTTTATAATAAGCTTTCTTTTACAAATTTGTAGTTTCAAACCTAAGCCAAGATCAGTGCTGGAAGTAATCACATCACTAACACCCACATAAAAGTACCAATACTACACTACAAAAAATCTCCCATTACAACTACAGTTATTGCATTAAAGACTTATATTAAGCAGCACAGAGATATTAGCATTAAAATGTACTTTAAGTTTCAAAAGTAAAAGTATTCATTGAGCAGATTTCCCCCGGTCAGTGTGGTTATATGACTGGATCAATGCTACTGATGCATTAAAATTGAAGAAGTACTTTAATGTTGATGGTTGAGGTGGAGCTAATTTCAGTTGCTTCTCATACTGCTGATTAGTCCAGGTTATGATCATATTTAACATTAGAAACTGATCATACTGTATATTTTTAAATGTAAAATGTTGACTTGTAACCTGTTACTAAAGCTTTCAGATCATTGTAATGGAGGAAAAACATGGAGAAAATTTCCTCATGGAATGTAGTGGAGAATTGTAAAATGGAAATACACAAGTAAAATTTAGAGGTACTTGTATTTTACATAAGCTCAGTGCTTGAGTCACTTATATGTTGTTTGTTTTTATGCACTAGATAGAAAAGATATTATTAGGAAAGAACAAATCTTGTTAATCTGAAGAAATATACTTTAATAGAACTAATATATTACTGAGACAACCTAATTATTTATGTTTGTATGGGTACTGATTAAAGAAACTGGTCCATTATAATTTGTCCATCATCTTTTGTTCATTTTTAAGAAACCAGTTGAACGTTGACCATCATAGCCAATGGAAAGAAATGGAGGGCAGCATGCTGATTTTCCACCATGTATTGGGGCCAGAGTTCAACTAAACTGACCACAGACTGACCTCACAATGACACTGTGTAATGTGTGACAGCACTGATGTAAATAGTCTGTAGAGTGTGAGAGAGTGTGAGACTGTAGAGTCATACAGCAAAAAGCAATTTGATCAATATTCTGAGATAAAATGAATCTAGTATTCTTAAATCTGTGATTAGCAAATGTATAAATCCAAGGAGAAGTTCATATTAAATCTATTAATAGTCCTCTTTCATTGAGAACTACATTCATGTCTTTACCACATGGCCTTACAATGTTAATCAGTTCTGTCTGAAAATATATTTAATGGCATCAATTTCTCAAAACCTAGTGCGTGTGTGTGTTGAAGCCTCCTCTTGTCATGTTGATTGTGTTTTGATAGTTGACAGAAGAGACCCATTCACTGATACATTATCATATCATAAAAAAGTTCTTTATTAGAAAAAACAAAAGCAGTTTTCAGCTGTAGCCATATTCGTTCTCTCTTTCTCTGCTTCAGTCTATGTAGGCTCAATGTGACAGTTCAGTCATCCTTTTTCTTCGTCGTCTGCTCTCTCTGGCCCTTTTCCCCTCTCTGCTGCTCATTTGACAGGCTGATCGGTGAGAGATAATGAGGGCTAATGGTCTGTCTGAATGACTCAGTGAATGTGGTAACACAGAGCATAAATCTCTGAATGGTACAGAGATACAAATGTGTCATTTCAGAGAAAACTGTAATATATGACTACATCATTTTAGCTGTTTCGTTATAACTTCTAATCGACCTGTTTGAGCCTAGAAATTCAGGTGTGGTTGCAGTGGCTTCTACTGTTTTCCTGGCAAGTTAAAGGAGGAATCAGTCCAATCACCAATAGAAAATGGATACTATGATTTGTGTCTGTTTTGTGGGCTGTGACAACACTTGCATGTAGAAATGATACCTGTATAATCAGCAAATGTTCTTCCACGTTGTGTTGCAGCGAACTGTTGGAGTGGATGATGGCGAGTGGTGAGGGGATCAAAGAAGGAGAAGTGAAAGAAGTGAAGTGAATAGAGAGTGTGTTTTCCTCTTTCAGACAAAAGCAATCTATAGTGTCCGTCTCACCAGGAGGCAGAGCTGGCATCTGGCGGCGTCAACAATTAAAGTGTGAGGATAGTGCAGCTCTCCATCAGCCTCCTGTAAAGAGCTGGCATGTGGAGATCTCCTCAGCAGATGTGATACAAGAATTTGTTAGCGTCCCCTGTTCCTCATACTTATCCCCAGAAAGGTATTACCTGCCAAGTTGAGCTTGAGGAGATTAAAAAACAAAAAACCTGTCACCATCTCATACTGCGTGTTCCTGCTTCAAAACACAGCTCAAACGAGCTGTGCTGTGTCGCTATTATGTTTAACAGTGCCACTAATAAGCTGTGACTCGTGTGCTATGGGTCATGACATTCAGCAACACAAAGTGGCCAAATGTTTTCAAGGGTGTGACATTTCACTTTGTCTCTGCACTCAGACCAGAAACACAGGGCCCCTTTATCCAGAGCTGCAGCCACAGCCAGACCTGGCCTGTCTGCACCTATAGCTGCTGAGAATGATGCCAGTCAAAGCACATGTTTGAGCCAAACAATGAGCTTAGCTTAGCATAAAGACTTGAAGCAGGTTGAAACAGCTAGCCTATCTTTGCCCAGAGTGGAAAAAATTACCTAACAACACCTCGAAGCATCTCATCTGTGCTGAAACTGTTGCTTGGAGAACACAGTATGTTATTCTGTTAAACAGCCAGTTGAAGGTGTTCATAGAAACAAGACTGTAACTTTGGAGGAAACCCTCTTGATTTGACTAAGTAAAAGTGTGTTTTTGTGCAGGAGTGTGTTTTGGCCCCAACACTTACTCTGAAGTGGCTTCAGGAAGGGATTTCTTTGTAGCCACTATGATTAGGTGGAACAGTTACAGGAACCGTTTACTGTGGGTACGTGCTGTACAGTCAGTATTGTTTTAAGCCTTCAAGAAATTCCAGTTGTGTGCTATGTAGGCTGTTAAACACACAGATAATAATACAGAAATTCCTGAATTCAAAAGTCCTTTCTAGACTTTGAGATAAACATGCAAAACAAAATAATATCTACTAAATGTTTTGAGATGTATCTGAAAACTCAGAAAAGAGATTGGATCTTGAGTTGAGATTATTTTGTGGCTCAATTCTGAAAGTGATTTCCTGCTTTAACTTTCAGTAAGAAGGCAAAAATGGTTGCCCTGCTCCTTTAAGGAGGCTGTTTAAATGAATGTAAACAACTGAGACCAAAGCTGCTCAGCAGGGCTTTGACATGCAAGGAACAAACAAACATGTTTTTTTTATTAAGAATACACTTTGAGTTGAGTTGCATTTGAGTTGCTTTCAGACATATTTAGATGTAAGGCCCTGAATATGTAAAAGCTTCAGTTAGCGGTTATGGGCAGCGTGCCTTTTGGTGTTATTTATGCAGGTTTTTTCCTGTTGTCTTTTTTTTTATATAACTCCGGTGCACGGCTGTTGAATCAACACCTTTCGGCTTTAAAATATTTGCTGCAAAAGGTTCTTGCAGATTGGAAGAATAATCAAATAAATGAAATGGGCTGAAAATAAATGTTTTCCCTTTCGGTGTTAAGGCTGAAGTAAACACACTTCCTGAATGATGCACACAAACACACCAGGCAAACACATTCTCAGGAAAGCGCAATTGCTTGCCATTGCAGCGGTGTGCCACCTGCTCAACACTGTCCATCACCCAGAAACAGCCAATCAAGCAGCTTGACTGTGACGAGGTGACACCTCGGAGGGTGCAGCAGCAGATGGAGAACAGCCCTAAATAAACGGCACTGAAATGCACTCAGACACACATCTATAGCAATATACTGTACATTTAACAGCATGACAACACACCACACTTCCTCTCTGCCCCATCTGGGCTGTCAGCACGAGACTGAGCAGTGTAGGTGTGGATAGACAGTGAGAAGGATTGTATGTATGTATGCTGTGTGATACATGTCAGTCAAACGTGATCCAGTACAACTGATTACATGTTATAGGAATGATACTTCAAGACAGCACTGATGGCAAAAATTAAACTGGTGCTAATTAGACATTTGGACCAGATTCTTCAAAGTCGACTTCATGCATCAGGAGAAAACAGAATTCTTATCAAATGTTGTTTCAATCATTTAGTCTGTCCGTTACTTTGTCATTCCATCCAGCACTTTGGTCCAGACCACGAATTCTTACAATCTTTTAAATCCAATTCCCATGAAATGTTCTATATGTACTCATCATCTTCAGAGGATGACCCCGTGGATGGATGGAGACTCTCTGGGCCCTATGCCTGGTATCCTCTGAAGACCTGCATTTGAAGTGGCTGTTAACCTTTCTAGTTGGAAGGTCAATCAAACAGCTACAAAGAGAAGGAATATAACCACAGAGAGACAGCATGATCCCAAAGAGATGAAAATGGCTACAGAGGGACACAAAACAACTTCATACAGTAGTACGCCACTGTACTACTGTATGAAGTTGTTTTGTTTGTTTTTGACTAGGGTCAAAACACACACAAAACAGAAAGCACAAACATTAAGGGAAACAAACTCCAAATCCAGAAATTCAAGAAGTCTTGTTTGTGCCACAGAGATGTAAAGCGATGAGAGAGAAAGAGAAAGAAAACAACAATATAGAGGCACAACATAACTACACAGGCTTGTTCTTATGTGTGAGACGTGGGGGGAGCTTTTACATGTCTGTTCACAGGGGCTCACTGTTCCATCAGTGGATGACTCCCTTCAGCTTTGGACCTTTGATGCTGGATCGAATTAGCAGCATGGTGGTGCCTGTTCCAGGTTCGAACCCCGGTCTGGGCTCTTCTGTGTGGAGTTCGCATGTTCTCCCTGTGCCCGCGTGGGTTTTCTCCAGGTTTCCTCCCACAATTCCAAAAACATGTACAGTGTGAGTGGTTGTCTGTCTTTGTGTGTCCAGTCCAGGGTGTACCCTGCCTCTCGGCTCTAGTCAGCTGGGATAGGCTCCAGCTCCCCCACAACACTGACGGATCAGGAAAATGGATGGAAAAATGGATGGATGGATGGATTCATGGGAAACTTGAGAGAACTCGTCATTTATTGATCAGCATGTTTGAGAGCATGTTGAGAGCGATGCTGGTCTTGAACAGGCTCTTTGCAGCCCATTCGTCTTTCATGATGTACCGTTCACTGCTGAACAGGTTAAAAGGTTGTCTGATAAAAAGAGATGCACTAATTCCTTGTGCCTTCAGTATTTATTGTTTAATGAACTGTTCTTTACATCATGTCTACATTTTATTCTTGGATCTGAAAATGAGACAGTTCATAGGTTAAACCATGCACCTGTATTTTAGCTATTTCATGGGCTTCTGTGTTGCATAGCTGTGATACTATTGACAAATGGAGGGCAAAAAAAATGCTTTGCTTGCTTAGTCTCTGTTATAAAATGACTTCTCATCATTGAGAGTAATAAATAAAGAACCCGAATGTTGGCTCGGAACACAGGAACACAGGCCTTGCATCATAATATGACGCAGTTCTGCCTGACTGTGTTCATTAATGCTGATGAGGAAGCACAGCGAGATCTAGAGCAGGTTTAAGCGGTGTTTCGGTTCTGTTTCAGCCGTGCCCTGCGTGTGGGTTTGCTGTGTAAATCCAGTTGTTCTGTCACCTCTCCAGCTGACTCACCGCTGTCTTCCTCATCAAATCCCATAAACAAGGGAAGCCAGGGATTAGTCCCAGCTAAATACACTAAGCTCATTTGATAATCGCAGCTTCTCCCCAGTCTCCACTAATTAACAATGGATGTGACGAAATTAATCTACATGAATGGCTGCGAGTATCCATCAGTGTTATCAGCATCTCATGAATGGATTTCGTTCCTGAATTTTATGGCCTTTGTGGCATGAAACTGTTCTGATCTAATTCCAGCAAACTGATATGCAGGTGGCTGAATATCACCACAGAGCGCCCTTGAGACCCTGCAAGGATTTTACTGTATATTTTTCAAGGGGTCAAATTACCATATGTCCATTCCACACAGTATCTGACTGCAGTTTCCCTCTTTAAATTGGCCACAATGACAATTTAGCTCAGCCAAACACTCACGTTATAGACAGCTGACAAAAACATCAAAAATGCTTGATAGAGATTGAGATGTCAGAAAGTATTGAAGGACAGGTAAACCATGGTGTGACGTTTGGTAGAGAGCTGTGCTCTCTTGTTCTGCTTTACTTAACCTAAGCCGTCTCTTGAAATTCCCAGTGTGCATGGTAGTTTTCAGAACCAGACCTTTCTAGGTACCTTCCTTCCAGGAAATCAGCAACATGTCCAATCTGTGGTCAAGTATTCATTTATACGGTCATTACACTAATTCACTTCAGTGAGAAGGAGGAGGGCAGAGGGTGAATGAGTGAGAGAGGTTTTCAATTCAATGTCATCCATTCGTGTTGAATGTCACCCAGTGCTTATTGTCAGGAATATGAATTGTTTTCTTTAGATTTTACATTTATTTGAATTCAAATTGTGACTTTGCTGTTGTAGATATATAAATGTAGCATTTTATTATATTTTAAAATATAAAATTCCAATCCTGTCCTGAATTCATTCTATGAAAAATATTCTATGTACTTTGTCACACTGGTTCAGAAGTCCCACTGGTATAATGGTACAGTGCAATTAAGAGATTCAACTGACAGAGACTGTGCCACACATATAAGTTGTACATTATTAACTGAGGAATGTTTATGGAGTGGCTTACACTCCATGGACCACATGACCGAGGTTTGAGCCAATCCTGGCAGATCAATCTGCCGGAGCACATCTAAACCTGCTCAGGTGATGGGTCCTGAGCCTTCTGGTGGAAGGTGGACTTCAAGGTGGGTACCTGTGGACAGGCCACACAGAATGAGGACAGGGGTCAGCGTATGAGTGGGAAGAGGTGTAACAGAGGGACTGAACACATGAAGCGACTGGGTGAATGAGAGCAAGAGAAGGGTGGGAGGAGAAAACTCTCTTCATCTCACTCACACAGAAACTGCTACCAGCAGTTTGGTTATGTTGCAAATACACTTACTACTACATTTACATAGCAGCTTCTGATGTTCTGATGTTCAGTTACACAAATGATAAGCTGCAAATATGTTGATTCTGAACTGTGTGTGAAATGTTCACAGACAACATATTTGTTTTCCAAAATATCTGATCTCGCAGTACAATATCCGCGTGTAGTGACCTCAGCATTATTAAACTTATTTATGGTTCTGTTCAGACTTTCGCAGCTCTTGTTAAGGTTTGGGAAAGATCCTGGTCTGATTTTCTCCATGATCCGATGGGTAATGGCTGAGTCATCAGTGTTAACTAATCCTCTAGTGTACACCTTTAACAGATAAAAGACCTCGACACTGTTTGTGTCCAGACAAAGAAAATGGTTCCAAATGTATGGAATTCATCTTTAGGCTCACACAATTATATTAATGCAGTATTTCCATTCAGTTATGTCCTTATAGGTTAAACTGATTCTTTTCAACATCTTACATGGAGCTGCAATTGTATTAGAGACAGAACAAGCACTATAAATTCTCACTGACTGAGTGTCAAATACACGCAATCAAATCTCGGAGAAACAGGAGCTAATATAACTGAGGTAAGGGGAGAGGCAGAGGAAAAAGTCTGATCCAGATTTCTGCAGCGGCCCTCTTTGTAACAGAATCCACTTACTTTCAATTGGAGCTGAGAATGATAAACAATCTGAATAATGTTCCTGAAGTGGTCTAATCTCTTTAGAACAGGGAGAGGTGGAGGATGGAGGGCAAGATTGGGTGAAGAGGATTGTTAATTTTCATGAAAATGGTGGTTCAAGAAGTGGAGGAGTCTGGAGATTCAGCCCACAGGGAAAAAAAAAAAAAGAAAAAACTCTCCCTCCTCCTTCATCCTGTTACATATTACTCTGTCTCCCACTGCTCAGCTTAATACGTAAACTCAATTATTCCTCCCACAGTTAGACAAACAGCCACGTCGGATGGGGAGTGTTCATACTGTCCCTGGGTGGATGTGTACCAGCAGTGCATTGCTATTTGGGGACAATATTAGTCTTTTATTAAATCTAGCCCAGTCAGTGTCATCCACCTTATAAATGATGGATATTATACAGTTTGTGTGGTTGTGCGTTTGGTTACATGTGAAAAATGAACAAGGCTCTGACCATCTGACTCTGATCTCTCCAGGAAGTTCTTCTGAACTGATTTAGTTGGAATGACCAAACGAAATGTGATGATGTGGGAGCTGAGCCTGAAGGGGAAGCTCTTGTTTTAATATTCAGTCTACGCAGCAACCCTCACTCATGGTCAGGAGCTTTGTGTAGTGAATGACAGAATGTGACTTCTCATCCTGAGGCTCAGCTTCAGGATGAGAGGCCTGCACACCTGCAAAGGACTTGTAAAACCACTGCTCCTTCACACTGAAAGGTTGAGATTGTTTGTGCATTTGAATAGGATGCCTCCCGGACGTGCCTCTGCCTCTGGAGGTTTTCTAGGCATGTCTGGGACTATGACCCTGGAGTAGACCCAGAATGCACTGCAGAGATTACTTATCCCATCTTGTGGCCTCTTATTGGATCCTGAATGACGTAGCTGGAGAGAGGGGCATATTAGATAACTTGGACAAATTTTGCGACACACCATTTATATCAAATGGTTCAACAGGAGCAGTGTGTCCTTTTTGTACTGTGAAGCCAACCGTAAGAGTTTGGAGGTCAGAGTGTGCAATGGGTGTGTAGCAGAAGTTAAATCCAGCCATTACTACTGTAAGTTGCCTTACAGCAACATGTACCACTGCATCAGTTCCATCTACGCTTTGTCCCACCTAATTCCACCCTTCTCATTGCCTGAAGTAGGCACAGACTTCACAACAAAATCTGAACTGCAAACTGGAATAAAACTGTATCCATCAGATGTGACCAGTTTTACATACATGGAGCTAACAATCAGTCATTAACCTCTGTGTCTCAGCTGACACTTCCTGCAGCTGCTGCTCTGTAAAATCTATTCAATGCTGTGCTGTTTTTTTTTTTCATGAAGTAGCTGCGAGATGTGTTCAGTTTTCATTAGCAGTACAGAATGTTAACACTGTGACAGACTTTATTACAGCTTTACATGATTTACAGTTTCTCTGGACACTGGACATGACAGGTTATGGATAGGCACGTTTGTCTCCTGCGTGGCCACATATGGCCAAAGGCAGGGACATGACAGACTGGCCCTGTTTCGCTGCAGGACCAAAATAACCACATTTATTTGGACGTTTACACGTGTATATTGTGGATATTCCTGGGATCTTCAGTGGGTGAAGCGTTATTATACACATGCACTGATGTGTGTGGAAACTGTACTTTCATTAGAAAATGAATTCAGTCTTGCCTTTTGTGGTGTTTTGTGCTCTCTTCGCCTCTCTGCTTGAAGTTCATACTGGATGATTCTGCACCGTTTAACTTGTGTCCATTCCAAAACATTTGAGTGTCAGTGCAGAGGGTTCTGTTATGTTTGTGTCCACAGGTGAAAGGTGATGGTGGTGGATGGCACAGGGTAAAGGGGGTGTGAGGATTCATAATTTTAATCCCTGGGAACCTACCTGAACCCGACTTACACATTTATTTTCAACAAAGAGAGGTTGCCGCCCAGTTAGCTCAGTCGGTAGAGCACGAGACTCACTCTCTCTGGATCGTGGGTTTGAGCCCCACTCCAGATGGCACCACCTCCCATGGGCTCACGACCTGTGGGAGCTGCCGTAGGACTTGGGTGGGAGTCACCCCCGTGACCTGGGCCTGGACCCAGATAAGCGGCAGATGATGACATGACATGACATGACAAAGAGAGGTTCGATCTCAGGGGGACCTGAGCACAGCCAGATCTGACCCAAACAGACCCGAGGATTATTAGATCAAATCCAAATTGTGGTCAACCTGAATAGACACACACTTTATAGCTTTATCAATTTATTTGAACAATTAACAAATTAAGGTGGAAAAGCGGCAATATATAATAATAATAATAATGTCCTAATAAATGTTAAGTCACATTAACCAAAATAATTTCTCAATATGCTTTAAAGACAAATAAATATCTGAAAGTCCTATTTCCACCTCCTGCACCATCAGTAACATTCTGCAGCCAACTGAGCGACAGACAGACAAAAGACAATGTTGGTGATTAAAAAAAACATTTAATAACATAAAGACCCACGATAATAAATGAGACCCTACCTGACCTGATTAGACTGAGTAAATCTGGACTAGATTTGACTTGGGTCCCAGGTCCCGGATCTTGCTTCTTCAGACCCAAGTGGACCAATGATGACCGCAGCTGGACTTCCTGTACAGCTGTTCTGTTCCTGTTTCCTGCTGACAATAAATGCTGGCTTCTCTTTACCATGACCACAGCTTTCCCCTAATTTTTAACAAATGGTTTTAGAAGGAGATGACACTGTATTTTCTGTTTAGTTTGGAGGACTTGGTGGTAAAAAGGGACAAACCTGTAAAGCACCAGACACACAGTTCATCCACACATGAAAACACTGTTCATGGTGTTCATGATGTTTCATGTGTGATGTTCTCTCTGTTTTATTCTAGAATCTTCCATCTTCTCCAGAGACGTGGAGCACAGACCTTTTGTAACCACAGAGGATGCAGTCGCTGCATTTTAACATCTATGCTCCAGTGTTTTAGTATGAAAGCCAATTACCGACCGTCCTCCAACACCAGGCCCACAGAGCAAATTATGATAATTCTGACATTTTCATATTCCTTTGTCTCCCACCAATAATCCACTTATCTTCCTCTTCTAACAGATTATTTTTTTCAGGATGTTGCTGTTTTTTGGGTTTTTTTTTTTTTGTCATCTGACAGTGGCATGAATAATTTAGCAGTCATGAAAATTTTAGCCTCCTCTACCTCCGTGGTAACAAGAAAAGCCACTCTGTGCACAGGATGCAAAGTCACAATTTATTCATGAGGAGATGCCACACAGCCGAGGAACACACAGAGACTGGAACCGGACAGAAGAATACAGCCCTGACATCACCCATTCATCAGCACTGAGTGGTGTGTACAGTATGTTATTATTAGCAAGGTCAAAGCTGTGTAGCACGCTGACTCCCAGTAGCAGGTCGCTGAGTGACTGGCAGTCCAGCAGGGATTATTGAGGTTCCCCGCAAGGAATACAAGCAGCTGTCTCGGGTGAATGAAAAACTAGAAACTGAAATCAGTTTACTCTTTCTAGCAATGTAACCTTCCATCAAGCTCGTTGTGAAGGACAGATGTATTCTCTGGGGTGAAAGACAGAATGTAGCATAGCATGATTCTTCCATTTTTGTCCACTGTGAAGCCTCAGATAACAAAGTTGTTGCTACAGAGTCAAAGCAGCTTTTATTATTCTTGTCTCCCCTGCCTCATAGCACAAAAACGGCCACATTATATCCAGCAGGGTCGATAAGGAGATGATCAATGTCAGTGACTTAACAATTACTTGGCCGTCTGCTGAGATTTCTCAGCCTGCAAAACTCACTTTGCAGGCTATAATCTATTTTGGAACAAAAGAACCTAACTCCCATTTTAGATGTTACCACTGACTACCCACGCGCATACACAGATTTTATACTGCCCAGTGCAGATGATGATACTATCAGTGTGTAACTTTTTTTTATAAGGCAGAGGTACAGTAAGTTACTGTTAAGACAAGAACCTAACAATCAGAAAGGATCAATCATTATCTGGCCCAACATCAGTGGAGACCTACTGAAAGTGGAGCATCATGCAGCAAAGTTTGAGCTTCTTATTTTACTGTGGGACACATGTGATTCACTCCTCCAGGCACTGTAGCTGACAGGATATTGTACAATACCCTTTCCATCACCTGTGATTACAGACCTCTTAACAGACATCTTGACTCGTCATTTTAGGAAAAGTAGGAAAAGGAGGTCATTAGTAGGTGTTACTAATATCACTATACACAATACCACAGCCCTGAAATTGAAACAGCTAAACTGAATTCAGAGATCATTGACTTTATTATTTAAACCTGTGCTTTTCCTGCAGTCCACAGGGCCTATTGCCATCAGGCATGATGTCCTGATTCTAGAATCACTTTTCAAACTCTTCTTCCTTCTTTAATGTTTAAATACAGCCTCTTGTCTGTTACTGTTTTAAGCATGACTGTTCTACCTTTAATAAAGTCATTTTCAAGAATCATGTCCACTGTCCCTGTATAATATATCATTGGTTCCACTTCATTTCAAGCCTATTTCTAAGTGGCACTGCATCCACTACTATGAAAGAAAAAAATAAAAAAATAAAACAAAACGAAAACCGTTAAATGAAAAGCTTTGAAACTGGTGCAGTCACATAAAAGAGAGAGGGAAAATAATTAATTACATTTTCAGGAAAAACAATGGCTGCTAATGTTGCTGTTAATAACTAACACCTACCACAAGTGGCATCCATATCATTACTTTGTACAGCTTAGTGCAAGCTGTGTCCGGGGCCATGGCCAAACACACACTGGGATAATAATCATGCTCATATGCAACATGTAACACATAAAGCAACACAAACATGACTGTCACATGCAGTGTGATTGTCACTCTAGTTGTACACACTTTCAGGACACTAAAATGCCACCTGGCCTCTGTAAAAATAACTTCTTAAAGCCTGCATGTCCAGGACACAGTGTATTCACACAACATGGTACCAAAATAAAGTTCAGATGTAAAATGTAGATTTAAAGTCCTGCCAAAGGCTGTAGCAAGTGTGCTACATTTTAAGAAAAGACACGTTTATGCAGTTTTATTGTGACTGTGTATTTTGTCTGTATTTTGCATTGCTGATGTATATGATGTCTGATTTTGATGTTTGAAATTGAATCTTTTTACCTATGACTTTGTGGTGTGAAATTAAGTGCAGACCGATTAAACTCTTCTCATGAATCATAAAGATAATTAATGGGAGTGCATCTTCACTCAGGTGACCTTGTCTGGTCTAGAAGTACATGATCAGAATAAAATGGTTGTGCCGCTCAAGGTGAAGTGATGAAAGTGATGAAAACAAGAGGACTTGGATCAGTCAGTGTGCATGTATTTCTCACGTTTGAGCTGCTTGGTGGAGTCAGTATGTCAGTCCATCTGTGTGTTGGTTCATCCAACAATGGTTTATGGCAACATATCCCAACAACTACTCACTTTTATTTTCTTATTAAATTTGGGCCAACTTACTTACTGCACTGTAAAAAGCACTACAGCTGTATTTGTGGTCTATTATCTCTTTATCAGCTTGAATTTAATGTTATCTTATATCATTTTGTTCTATTCTAACATTTTATTTTTATTGTGTTTTACATGTTGTCCTAGTTCACTTATTCACCTAATGCTAAGAACTTTGAATTGTTTCTGTATGTGAAAGGTGCTAAAATAGGCATTACTGTAAAGACTGACATTAAATTTTGTGAATGAACATTTATGATCCCCAGAGGACAAATCCCAATGTTGTTCATAGTGACAAACCCACACAGAATTACACCAACTCTGCAGTTCATTTTAGCTCTACTGAGCTTCTTCTTTTTTTTCTTTTACTATTTTGGTTCAGTTTCTTGATCCCATCAGCACCAAAGTTAGCAACAAGCTGATGAAGAAAGTGGAGCAATTATCAGAAAAAGAGAGTTTGGAGGAGAGCTTTGTTAATGTTTATGTGAAACATGACCTCTTGTCATTGTGCAAATCATTTTTCTTTGCATGCAAAGATGGAAGTACCACAAAGCTATGATAGCACCACAAAAAAATGTTGGGGTGGACATCTGGACGCACAAAGGGTCTTTGACATTAGAAATGTTTGCATCACGTCTCCTATCAGTAGTAAACTCTGGATTCTTCAAACCATGACCATACTTCCTGTTATGTGCATCTTTTTCTGATAAATATTGTGTAAGTGTTGTCAAAGACCCCCCCAAAATAAAAAAAAAAGCACCACTGCAATCTGCCATCATGAATATGCAAGTATTGAATTCTAGCAAAGCTCTTCTTTTATTATATTACTTACTTTTCCTCAGCCACCAGTGTTCTTTGTGTTTTTTTCTGTCCAGAGTGGTTTTTTTCTGAACAGGGCAGCTTCCTGTAACAGTAAACAGAACTACCATAGTGCTTGCACATCGGAAACACTGCTCTCATGAAACACTTTTCCTGTTCTGTCTTTTAGGTTGGGGGACTGGGTTCGTTTAAGGTTTGTTTTCAGTGACCCCAGAAATTTACCTTGGCACAACACTCAGCCCATCATTTCCACAACATACAAGAAATGTCAAAATGTAGTTGGCAGATTGCTTTGCTGAGGGCATTTATGCTCCCCAGAGGATGAACCCCTTCCACTGTGGACACTCTGTGACCTTTGGACTTTTAGAGCATTGTGTTTTATCACAAATGTTTTATACTCAAGGACATGTTACCACTTCAAGCACAGAATAATATGAGATGACGTGCTGCATACATTTAAAATTGTCTCAGCCACGATCCACATTTCCAGCCCCATCAACCATTTCAGACAACGAGGCTATGGCTGAAGATCCCTGACTCAGTCTTTGCAGAACATCCTGTAGTGTTAGTTCTCATATTAATCTTGTCTTTAATGTATTTTTCTGTGATAAAAAAAAAACCTCAGAGGCGCTCAGCATCAGAGAAGATCCAGAGATAGAGATGAGCCAGCGGCGGCCCAACGGCCGGCACTGATAAAGCCACAGGAGATCCAGCAAGTTTCCTGTGACACCAGCTCTCACTGCGAATCTCCCAGAGGACAGCTGCAGAGCATCATTAAGTCTTGCCCATTTCTGATAGCATAATCAATCCCACAGCAGCTACAGTCCCCACATGTGTGGCATGTCAGACAACCTTGCAATTTACCTTTTAGTCTCAAAAAGGACGCATTTTCTTGATTTATGTGAGCGTAGCCTGAGGTTTGTCACACACATTTACTGTACACGTGCCTGAATACACACTGAGGGAGTGCTGTATCTGTTTAACAGCACACTGGCCAAGATCCCTCATACAGCACTTCACTGATGACTAACAGTAGGGGACATAAAAGCCTTGAAACTGAAATGAAGCAGTAATATTGTGAAAAACAAATGCCTTGATTTGGATCCACTGTGGACTTTGAGCAAAATGTGTTTTCAGGAGTTGGGGAGTACTCCTGGAAATGTGAAAAAAAGTTGAACATCACTATACAAATAAATAATACTAACTCACTGGAGTACCCTTGAAAAGTGTACCTCGTGTCAGCGTTGTACTGAGATAGTGTGTTTAAAGTACAGGATTGTCTGGAATGTGTTTTGTTTCTGCATATAATTACCCAAAATCACTGTGCAGGGACCAGACTGCATATCAGCCTGATAAAGGCCTGAACCAACAAAAGTGAAGGTAGCTAGTGATTCTAATCCAATACACAATTAGTAAATAATAATAGAATTCAGTAAATATCTCCTCACGGTGTGTGTGCTGAAAAAAAATCCGGCTGAGTCTGACTCTTTAAATGGGAAACAAATAACTCGGACTGATTCTGCTAAACTGCTCAGTCTGAGATTAAACGACGGTTGTAATCCATTAACAGCATTATGTGAGACTGTGACATGGCGTTCAGTACAAATCATTTTATCAAAAACATTTATCAATAAGCGGGTTATGATATATCTATCCCTTGTGCCATAATCCAAGGTAAGCATACATGTAGAGGGCCAACTGTAGGTTCATTGGAATGTTACACTATCATACAAAGTTTGATTCTCTGTCACATGCACCCAGGGAAGAGGGACATCCAGAGAGAGAATCTCCTCTCTGACTGCTGCGCAGATGCTCTGGATTGTTCTGAGACATAATTTCCAGTGAGTTCACATGCTGCCCGAAACAAATGAGACAGTTTTGGATCTTGTAGGCCAAGCTTTCAACTGAACTCACCTGATCTTGATGAGGATGTGGAGAGGGACCTCCTGCTAGGATCTCCTGAAGCCTTGGATTGCTCTGAAATACCAACATGGCATTTGAGCATGAGTAGCACTGCTGAGGTGACAGTGTGCTACACCTAATCTACAATGTTTATACATTATGTATGCATATCATAAATTCCTGTCATAAAATCACCAAGAAAGAACTATTTATTGTTTGCTCTCACCATGTCTGGTCATGGACTGGGAGCTGGGGGGATAGGAACTTTGCAAAGATCCCCTTGAGGAATCTGCAAAACATAGGAAATCACATCAATGTCCATCAAAACATAAAAAATCGATTGAAAGAATACACTTCATGTCATCACTATGGCCGTGGCCATGACCCTGGCATACCGCTGCAACTGTCAACAACAACAAGCCACAGCACGATGACAGCAATGCTAAGAGCCACCATTTACCTTATCAATTGTCTCTTACCTATTACCCATCACTGTTTCTATTGGATCAACTGCAAAATAGCGAGGGAAGGGAAGCAGACTGAGGACCTGCTGCAGGACAGATGTTTGGATGGTTAAGAAAAACAGGCACAGCTTTAAGCCAACTCTTCATATCAAAGTCTGTTCACATCATTGCATATGAAGGCCTTTACATATACTTGCAAGACTCTCTCATTGTGTTAAATTCCATTTTCTTGCAGCTGTTTATTGTCATCTTCCAAGTCTTGGACGTAATAAGTGGACTCGGTTTTGTCATCCCCAGAAAAGACCAACAACAAAAGGCTTTAACCCATGAACCTGTGCCAGCATGGGCCAAATTGGACACTGTGATTTGAACACTGGCAGCCCATCAACATTAATGCACAAAGCAGTTTTGTCTGCGAAAGCCAGCTACTGGCAAAGGATGCAGCTTCTTCCACTTTCTAAATCATAATGGATGTTCTCTCCTTTACGTCTTTCCTGGTTCTGGAGGATTCTGAGCAGTTCATCAAGTAAGTTTGGCTATTCTCCACTGTTCAGTCAGCCAGGTCACATCTTTCAGTGGGGCTTTCATCAGCTATCTCACCCGCCTACTTCACCTTCAGAGTCAGAGTCAGAGGACACAGTAATGTATTGTTTGGTGTCCAGCATCATCAGTGTTCATCTGCTGGACTTGAGTCATCATGTTCTGTTCCTGATCAGTCCCTTCATCCATTTTCTCATCATTACTGTCAGCCTCAGCTGATCTGCACACAGTGGCATCAACAGTCCTCTGTTTCTTTAGGCAGCTTGAGGCCATCTGTTCATTTAACTCTCTTTGATGGAGGTCAATGAAAAGTAAGAATATTCCATCAAAACAAAAAACAGACAAAATACTTCTCTAATCAGTTTGCTGCTGATATCATCCTGAGATGGACATGTTTTTGGAAAGATTTAAATGTACAAATATA